>JASDQU010012795.1:166457-177971 GCA_032191745.1 Picea mariana
TGAAATGCACTGCTGAACCCAGGGAATATTTTGTCCAAATAAAGAGGGCATTGACTGAGGCACCTGTGCTAATCAGTCCTGATTATTCTAAAGATTTCATGATTTTTTCTTTTGCCTCTTGTGATACAATAGTAGCGGTCTTGTTACAGAAAAATGATCAAGGGTGAGAGCAGCCTATTGCCTTCTACAGCAAGGCATTGAGAGATGCAGAACTTCGGTATGAGATCATGGAAAATCATGCCTATGCCTTGGTGAAATCCCTCAAAGCTTTCAGAGTGTATGTCTTGCACTCAAAAATCACTGCCTACGTTCCTTCAGCCTCTGTGAAGAACATTCTTATACAGCCAGACATGGATGGGAGGAGAGGTAAGTGGATCGCCAAGATCCTAGAGTTTGATCTGGAGATTAAGCCCACCAAGTTGATAAAGGGGCAGGGTTTAGCCAAGTTGTTGGCTGAATCCAATTGCAAAGCTTTAGGGGTTAACTTCATCAATGAGCAAGCTGAGTCATCCAACAAGAACTCTCAGGCTGCCCTATCACTAACAGCATACTCCTGGTACAAGGATATCTTGTACTTTCTGCAAGAATTGAGGCCTCCTGATGGAATGGAGAAAAGCAAGGCAAGAGCTTTAAAGATCAATACGGTCAGGTATTGCCTCATCGACCAAACCTTGTACTGGAAAGACCCTTTAGGGGTATTTTTAAGGTGTCTGGACCCACAAGAAGCCCAGCAGGTTACATTTGATTTCCACAGTGACCTTTGTGGGGGTCATCATTTTTGGAAGACCACAGCCCATAAGATCCTCCGAGCTGGGTATTACTAGACCACTTTATTTTCTGATGTCCGCAGAGAAATCAGAGCTTGCATCAAATGCCAGAAGTTCTCAGGAAAGTAGCAGCTCAAGTCTCTGCCATTAAGGCCTGTAGTAGTTTTAGCACCCTTTCGGCAGTGGGGATTGGACTTCATTGGAGAGATTCATCCTCCCTCGAGTGGCCAGCACAGATGGATCCTCACTGCAACAAATTATTTCACCAAGTGGATAGAAGTTGTCCCCACCAGGAGCACTTCTTACAAATTAATTATCAGCTTCCTGGAGGACATCATAGCCAGATTTAGCTGCCCTAGCAGAATTATCATTGATAATGATGCCTCCTTTAGGTCTGAGCCTTTGATCAAGTTCTGTGAACAGTTTGAGATTTCACTTATTCACTCTACCCCCTATTATCCTCAGGGAAATGGACTGGCAGAGTCTTCCAATAAAAGCCCGATCAAGTTCATTAAGAAATTATTGGAAGATAATAAAAGGGCTTGGGGTTCAAAGCTCAAATTCGCTCTATGGGCTGATTGGGTAACAACAAAGAATTCCCTGGGCATCTCGCCCTTCCAACTTGTTTATGAAGCAGATGCAGTTTTCCCTACTCAGCTCGCTGTATCTGTGGTGAAATTCCTTCAGGACCTTGAAGGAGAATCTGAAAATATGGTCAGAAGGATTCATCAGATAGTGGAAGTGCAGCTGATCAGAGAATAGGTCATGGACAGTGCCTACAACCATTAGCAGAAGATCAAGCAAGCTTTTGACAGGAAGGGTAGAAAGAAAGAATTTGAGCAGGGTGAGCTAGTGCTCAAATGGGATGCACCCCGGCAGGACAGGGGCAAGCACAGCAAGTTTGATGCCCTCTGGTTTGGGCCTTTCAAGATCCTTGAAGTATTTTCAAACAACACTTACAGGTTGCAGGATCTGGAAGGCAAAGAAGTTTTTAGTGGCCCAGTGAATGGGCATTTCTTGAAAAAATGTTTTTTGTGAGCCGCAATCAGCTCTTTTGTTTTTGTAAATATTGTGTTTGTTTTCATCTTTATTAATGACTCCTTAGCGCAACAGCAAGGCACTGAATCTGCAAAAGCGTTCTTAGAGAATCACAGGGATGACTCTATCCCCCATGGAGCCAAATGTTAGTGATATTTCTTGTAACAAGGGTGAAATGCAAAAGAATGGGTAAAAAACCCACTTGTCCTAAGTTCGGGACACAAATGCATCCATGTTTAATTAGAAATCAACTTTGGACGACAGGATTTCATGTGCCCAGATCAACGGCGCGTATCAGATTTCAGAGCCCCCCCACCTTTCTACCTTTAAGCGGAGGGGGGGGTCCGGAATCGGGGGTGCACCTCTTCAACGGTCGAGATCGAAGCGCCTGGATCAACGGCGCGCAGGGTGATTCCAAACCCCCCATTCTTTTCTACCTTTAAGCAGAGGGGGGGGTCCGAAATCAAGGACGCATCTCTCCGACGACTGCGATTGGAGAGCCTGGATCAACGGCGCACAGGCAATTCGGACATCCTCTGCCTTCCTGTGTTTAATCATCGTGGGGCCCCTCATTCTTGTCATGTCATCTTGCTACCTATCCTCTACCTAACAGGTGCGATGAGGCTGTCCCTCCCTCATCCTTCAGTATCTATCCATCTCCCCCCTTTTCTGGTCTGTGTGGTCCCTTTCCCATCTCATCATCTATTCACCACCTTTCGCGTGCCCCGCTCCCTTCCACGTCAACCTCCCGCTAAAATCATGTCCATTTTATCTCTTCTCCTGCCCTCTCCACTTATTGCCTTCTGCCATGTGTCTCCCCCTGTAACCTCTCTCACACCTCATCACCTCTTACCTCACCCTCACAATGTTAGCGCCACCACTCCTATTATGCACCCTATCCTTCGCGCTATCCAACACACCTTTTCATCAGTCAGTTCAGTTAACCCAGGTGGCAGCGCGAGGGGTCGTCCACGTCCCAAAGGTGCCGAGTTGGCCAGACCATCCTCAATCCCAACGAAGCAGTTATTCAAGTAGTTGGTGGTGGTTAGACATCGCCTCCGCCATAATGGGAAAGTCTGGCAACGAATTAAAGGCACGTCGATTCGCCCATGAAGCTGTCAGGTGCACGATCATTCAGAAGCGGCAGCCGCAAATTGTCAGAAGCCATGCAGACGCAATGTGTTTAATGCAGCGTCTTGATTTTGTTGTTGTTGTTGTTTTGAGTATATGAAGGCATTTTCACCATTTTTGTAGAGATTGATGGTTGAGAAGAGCTCTCGGTTGTAAAGCTTTAATGAAGCACTGATACTCTAGTTATGTATGAACTTTTGAGACTTCTTGTCTTATGAATGCTAGTTTCTTTTATGTCTTTGTTACACTGTTAGAACCGCTTGGAATTGGAGGATCCAGTTGAGCTGTAGCTATTATAGGATGATGTAGGTTGGATCACTGTAACAGTTACGTTGTTTCTAATTAGTTCTTGTGATTTTCCCAGCACTGAGTGACTTGGAATTGGCGGATCCAGTCAAGTCCCCTGTTAGTTTCTTGAGACCCTGAACCAAGAGGATCTTGCATTCAGAGTCTTTCTTCTGCATGCTGCTGAAAGCCTATTGCCCAAGGCAGTTTGTCCATCCTTCTTGCTAAGTCTTCCACCTGCTCACCTTTTAATCAACCCACTGGATGAAGTTAGATCAAGACCTCTTTTGCCCCATACATGCTAGACCCAGTCCCTGAGTTAGAGTGATATCTACTCGAGTCTTTATCTCCATATGATCATCCCTTTATAAACAAATCATGACATTAATTTGATGGGTGTCGAGCTCTACTCCTGCAAGCAATCCAGGAGTGACTTCCGATGCTAACAACATGAACATTAAGGAATTAGTTATCTTCGGAGATTTGAAAATCATTGTGAGATAGGTAAAGAACACCATACATTGCAATTCGCCTTACCTAAGAAACTACCAGCAGGAAGTACACAAATTGATAGAAACATTTCAAGCATTCAATATCATTGATGTCCCTCTATCTAAGAATGTACTTTTTGACTCTATAGCTATAAAAACCTTGAGCTATATCCCCTCGAAGACTGTGAGGCCTATAGGTTTTCTATAGATTTTTTATACAAATGATCCATCCCAGATAACATTACCAACTAGAGGATATTTAAAGGAGACGAGTAGATTATATCCTTCTTAACTAATGAAGAAAATTTCAAGGACTTGGTTATTGATGATGATGTGTTTCAGAAAATGCTCACTAAACAAGAAGATGGGGAACATAACATGAGTAAGGAAAACCACATGACCCGACCTAAGCTCCATATAGTGCCTAAGGGAGTAGTCAATCTTGAAAACCTATTAGATCTGCGAGAAAGATTTAAAAACCCCACAAATTTCATACACATCATTGACATCGTTGTCATAGAAATCCCAGAAGGTTATGGAATGTTGTTAAGTCGATACTAGCCTGAAAAACTACATGGTTACTTGACGCAGACACGCGCTCGCAAGAACGTCTGCTCATAGGATCTTTCCTTAAACATGGCCCAAAGAACTCAAATGTTATTCTATTTCCCTATCGGGAAATCTGCACCCACAAAAACTCTCTTGCGGGATCTCCCTTTTACTTCAAGAAATCAAACTTCACAACTTCGCGAGGTTAGTGGTCGAGTGCTACACTCTCAAATCTCTGAAACCCGATACTATTCAATGCTGACCCTTTACCTCTCCTATCGAGATTATCTCTATTGCGATTTCACCACTCGCGATGTCGAACAACTTGCTTTACCGATCCTCAAATCCCAATTTGCCAAAACTCTGACACACGTGCAAGTTTTAACTTTTCAACACCTTCACTACCTCGGCATTTCGGACTTTGCGGTATCGCGAAACCTGATGCGATGTTTTCGACACTTCACCGTGCGAAACGCCAAAATAACATGCCACCTATCCACTCGCCGACTTCGTTGTGGCTCCACACTATCTTTTGACTGTTGGGATATCGCGTTTCGCGAGTTCACGATTCCTGATGTAATGTTCACGGGACTTCCACCACAAAACCCCGATATGTGATTTCACGTGTAAATCTGATGGTCCTCATGACTTGGATCTACAGTACTACCCCTCCTGAGCTTTGAACCTCTCAGGAATACTTCACTTTATCTCCCCTACTCCTCTGTGAGATCTAACGGCTCACAGAAGTTCACGAATTCTCCTCGGAGAACTTCGACCGTCCGTTCCTCCTAATGAAATCTACGAAATGACTAAGTGTTCCTCTACGGAACTCATCCACCTGCATACAAACTTGCGATGCTTCTTGCCAACCTTCAAGGCAAAACTTCTCTACATTGTCCTTCAACAACTCCGAAGGCCTTATCCTTCCTGAGCTTTTATAAAAAACCCTTGCACGCACTCCTTGCGGCAACCTTCAAACATGTCTAAGTGTTTGAATCCCTTCGACTCTGCGCACACCTGCAGAAGTAGTCCTTCAATTATCACTCAAGTTCGCAACCCTGAACTTCACTTGGCCTACACATTCCTTGCACGGCTCCTGTGCCCAGCTGCACTTGAGGAAATGAGAACAAAAGTAAAACTACCTGAGCTTTAGAGACGCAACCCTGAATCCTTGTCGACGCACTCCTTGCGGACACTTCAACTGCACTCCTTGCAAGAATTCTTACTCTGATAGAGAACAATTGAAACTCATTCTTTCATCCTCTGACTTCAAACTCAAAACATGAAGTCATATACACAACACATAAAGCAAATGTATAACAAGAAGCAAACATTCATGAGCATATCATTCAGCATCAATACACAGAGAACAACACAAAACCATGAATTTGAATCAAACTCTACTATTAATCCAAATATCTGTACATGGTTGTTCTTACACATCTCTCTACATGCTCTTGCTCCAATGCTTCATAATTCCAATAATGTTACAAATGCACAATGAGGGTGTCTATATCCCGGTTTCCTCTTGCGCTCTAAAACTGTCTAATCTAGAATTAAATTCTATCTACCTGCATTAACTACTTTAAATGCCTTCTACCTACTAAGGACAAGAGCTAAAGGCTCAAGGTCCATTTACAATATACAAGTGTGCTTCTTCTTAATGGCTTCATTTAATATTGCGCAACAATTTCAATTTGATTTTCAAAATTCGTACTGGCGCTTGTCCAGTTGTCTCTCGCTTCCACGCTAGCTCTCTTGATGTGGGAGATGCTCCTGCATCATACTCCTTCGCTTGAAAATTTTCATGGGCTCCTATCCATGAGCTTGTGCATGGTCTGTCCATGCCTCTGTATCTTTGTTTCGGTCTCCCAACTGGCATCTTCAACTGGATGGTTCTTCCACTTGACCAGATACTCAAAGTATTGCTTTCGCCTGGTCCTCTTACTCACCCTCTTGTCCATTATGCACTCCATCTGTGGTTGCTTTGCAACTGGCATCTTCTTTCACCACTGCATCATTGGTTGCTCCTCTCTAGTCCCTATTTCCTCAGCCTTATATGGGTACAAATCTGAGATATTGAATATCGGAGAAATTTTGATCCCATCGGGTAATTCAATCTCATAAGCATTCGCCCCAAACTTCTTCAAGACCCTACATGGCCTGATTTTCTTCATCTTCAATTTATTATATGTTCCTCTTGGGAACCTTTCTTTTCTCAAATGTGCCAGAACCAGATCACCAACCTCAAACTGAAGTTGTCTTCGGCGCTGATATGTTCTACACTTATACTCCTGGATTGAATTCTGTAGTCGCTCCTTCACCTGACCATGAAGTTCTTTCATCACCTATGTGAATTCTTCTGCACTAGCACTCCTAGTCACAGTCTGTCTTGAATCCCTCAGCTCAAAAATCCCTCTCGGCTTCATTCCATAGACAACCTAAAATGGAATCTGCCTTGTGCTCCTGTTAACTAAGTCGTTATACGCAAACTCTGCCTGTGGTAATATATTGTCCCACTGGCTATGGTGTTATGTCACCAAGTTTCTCAGCAAGTCTCCTAGACTTCTCTTCACCACTTCTGTCTGTCCATCTATCTTCGGATGATAAGCTGAACTAAACAACAAGTTAGTTCCCAACTTCTTCCATAAGGTCCTCCAAAAATGCCCTATGAATTTCGTATCTCGATCCAAAACTATACTCCTTGGCAACCTATGAAGTCGAATGACCTCTTTGAAAAATAGGTTCGCAATGTGAGTTGCGTCACTGGTTTTCTGACATGGAATGAAGTGTGCCATCTTGTAAAATATATCCACCACCCCAAAGATTGAATCAACACCTCTTTGTGTCCTTGGAAACCCCAATACAAAATCTATGCTAATTGCATCCCACGGCCTCTCTGGTATGGGTAATGGTTGATAGAATCCCACATTCTGCCTCCTTCCCTTCGAATGCTGGCAAATTCTACATCTATCCACAAATCTCTTGATGTCTGCTCGCATTCCCAGCCAAAAATATGACTCGTTCAACTTTGCGAACGTTTTGTCGTGACCAAAGTGTCCTGCCAATCCTCCATTTTGTTTCTCCTTCAGCAGATTCTCCCTCATGGAGCATTTCGGAATACATAGTTGATTGCCTCTTAACAGCAATCCTTCCTGGATCATATACTCTATCCATTGGCTTCTATATCTGAGAACTGGATTCTCAGCTACTTTATACGCCTCTTTAAAATCTGGATCTTCAGCGTACATGTCCCTGAGATCATCAAAACCCAGTGTTTTGACTCGGAACTCCTGCAACAGCAAACACTTCCTGCTCAAAGCATCAGCAACTTTGTTAGCAATACCAGAAATATGTTTTATCACAAAAGTGAAATTCTACATATACTCAACCCATTTGACATGTTTCTGATTCAACTTCTCCTGTTGAGTCACAAACTGTAGTGCATGATTGTCACTGTATAAAATAAACTCTTTCGGGATCAAGTAATGCCTCCATTTCTTTAATGCCTGTATGATAGCATAAAACTCCTTATCATATGTGGAGTATTTCACTTTCACTTTATTCAGCTTCTCTCTTAAGTACGCTATCGGCATGTCTTCCTAACTCAAGACTGCCCCGATTGCAAATCCACTTGCATCACATTTCACCTGAAATGTCTTCTAGAAATACGGCAACACCAAAACTGGTTGTTCCGTAATGTTCCTCTTCAATAGATTGAAACTTTTCTCAGCTTCCTCTGTCCAGTGAAAAGACTTATGTCTCTTCTTCACTGTATCCATCATCGTTGTGCTAATTCCACTGAAATTCCTGATGAACTTCTGGTAGAAACTAGCCAACCCGTGAAAACTTCTCACCTCAAAAATATTCTTCGGTGATGGCCAATTCTTGATTACCTCCACCTTGTCTAGATCCATCCTCAACTCATTTGAAGAAATAAAAAACCCTAAGTAAATGAGCTCTGTCTTCATGAATGAGGACTTCTTCATTTTTATTAATAGCTTCTCCTGCTGTAACCTCTACATCACTGTAGCCAAATGCTTCAAGTGTTCTGCCACTAATTTACTGAAAACTAGTATGTCATCTAAATACACAATGAAAAAAATTTCGATGAACTCCCTGAGGACTTCGTTCATCAACCTCATGAAGGCACTCAGCGCATTTTTTAAGACAAGTGGCATAACAAGCCATTCATACAACCCTTCATTGGTTTTGAATGTTGTCTTCCATTCATCACCTTCTCTCATGCGGATTTGGTGATAACCGCTTTTCAAATCAATCTTTGAAAAATACCTTTCTCCACTCAAGCAATCTATCAGATCATCCATCCTCGGCAATGGAAATCTGTACCTGATGGTTATCTTGTTAATCACCCTCAAGTCAATACACATCCTCCAGCCTACTTTCTTCGGACTGAGTATTGTTGGAATAGCACATGGACTCAAGCTTTCCCTGACTAAACCTTTGTCCAATAACTCTTGGACTTGCCTTTTAACCTCTTCATTCTCTTGCGGCGTCAATCTATACGCGGCTTTGTTTGGAAAACTGGCTCCTGGTATGAGATCAATATGATGACTCACACTCCTCATCGATGGCAACGAACGAGGTAGTTCGTCCACTATGATGTCAGCGAACTCTTCCAGCAGTTCCTGAATTTCTTCTGGTAAATCATCCACTCTTGTGCTAGTCAGAACAATCCTCGGTTTTCTGACCACAAAGAATTGTGGATCCTCCTTATTTTTAACTTCTGTAAGAAGTTCCTTCCCACTCATGAGAAGTACTGTGTTGCTTACTTCCGGCTTCACCTCCTTATCCTTGATTGGAAGTAACATGTGTGTCCTCCCATTCTTCTCTAGGGTGTATGTGTTCATCCTTCCATCATGAATCACATTCTTGTCATATTGCCATGGTCTACCCAGCAATAGATGACAAACATCCATAGGAATGACATCACATAATATCTTATCATTGTATCCTCCTATCTTGAATTCAACTAAATATTGTTTAGTGACAGTTACCTGGTGTCCTTTCTGTAGCCACGAAACTCTATATGGGCTCGGATGATCAGTCGTCTCTAGCTCCAGCTTCTCTACCATCTCTGTAGATACAAGATTATTCGTGCTACCACTGTCTACAATGACCTTGCATACCCTGTCCTTGGTCTTGTAAGTAGTCCTGAAAAGTTTGTTCCTTTGGACTAAACTCTCCACCTCCTTCTCGGGTGTCAAAAGGACTTTTCGCATCATCAGCGATCTTCCGCCTTCAGCATATTCTGCCTCAACATCCTGCCTCTGCGCTTCAACGATGTGAGCTTCTCAAATGTCCTTCTTTTTATCTGGACACTCGTAAGACTTGTGCCCATTCTTTCCACATGTGAAGCATGTGATTACTCCACCTCTTCCTCTTCCTTTACCTCTAGTACGAGGAAAAGTGTTGTTGTCATCATAATCTCCTCTCTGCTCAGTATGTTGTCCTCTCTGTTCAACATGTGGCCCTCTCTGTGAGGTTCCACCTCTCTCAGTTCAAGTTTGAGGTTTCTTCTAGTCCTCTCTGGGCTTCTGATATTTATCCTGGGCAACTGATTTGCCTCTGGGTTGACTTCTGCCTCGGCCCCTTTGACTATGTTTTCGGCTCAGCTTCTCCTCCACTTTCAGAGCCATCTGATAAGCATCTTCCACTGTTCAGATGGTTACCATGCTCATCTCATCTTGAATATCATATCTCAGGCCATTCATGTATCTGGAAACTTTCTCATCGCCGCTCTCCCGATGACCTGCCCTGATGTTCAGTTTATAGAATTCCTCAGTGTATTCTTTCACTGTCGTCATCTTCTGTCTCAGGTTCTGCATCCTCCTTAACAGAGTAATTTGATAATCCCTCGGGATGAATTTCACCTTCATCTTTGCGATCATCCTATCCCAGCTTTTGATCTTCTACTTTCCCTTGCAGCRTCTATTAKCTTGTAGTTCATCCCACCACAATGTTGCATGTCCTTTCAAGTGTGTGACAGCATGCTTGACTTTCTTGTCCTCTTCGATATCTTCATAGTCAAAGTATGTATATAGAGCTCTAATCTAGTCTAGAAGCTCCTCTGCATCCAAGTTTCCCTCGTAAACTGGAATGTCCATTTTCGCTCTTGCATCCATCCTGGCAATAGCTTTGATCAAACGCTCATTTGATGCATCTTCAGCTGCAACTTCCTCTTCTCCTTCATCCTCAATTTCTCTCTCGGAATCACTAATATCCCCTGCACTAGTTGTATGCCTTTGTGTTGTCTCCATGTCTTCGAGTCTAGCTCATAGATCACACATCTGTCTCTCCATAACTGGATCTGCCATCTTCCTGCCTCTTCTTCACGGCATTTTCCTATCCTCTGGATCGGGTGACTGTCTATCTCTCCTTGGCAGCATGGTGAATTCTCTTTCTCTGCTACAGAAAGCAAAGAATCCTTCTATGCTCTAATACCAAAAACTGACGCAGACACGCACTTGCAAGCACATCCGCTCACAGGATATTTCCTTAAACACAGCCCGAAGAACTCAAATGTTCTTCTATTTCCCTATCGGGAAATCTGCACCCACAGAAACTCTCTCACGGGATCTCCCTTTTACTTCGAGAAATCGGACTTCGCAACTTTACGAGGTCAGTGGTCGAGTGCTACACTCTTGAATCCTCGAAACCCGATACTAGTCAACGCTGAACCTTTACCTCTCCTATTGGGATTATCTCTATCGCAATTTTTCCACTTGCGATGTCGAACAACTTGCTTTACCAATCCCCGAATCCTGATTTTCCAAAACTCCGACACACGCGTGAGTTTTGACTTTTCAACGCCTTCACTCCCTCGGCATTTTGGAGTTCACAGTATCATGAATCCTAATGCGATGTTTTTGGCACTTCACCCTGCAAAACACTGAAATAATGTGCCACCTGTCCACTCGCCGACTCCGTTGTGGCTCCACACTATCTTTTAACTGTCGGGATATCGCATTTCATGAGTTCACGATTCCTGATGTACTGTTCACGGGACTTCCACCACGAAACCCCGATACGCGATTTCACATGTAAATCTGACGGTCCTTGTGACTCGAATCTACAGTACTGCCCCTCTTGAGCTTTGAACCTCTTGGGAATACTTCACCGTATCTCCCCTGCTCCTCCGTGAGATCTAACAGCTCACAGGAGTTCGCGAATTCTCCTCGGAGAACTTCGACTGTCCATTCCTCCTAACGATATCTACGAAATGACTAAGT
>JASDQU010012796.1:6791-32820 GCA_032191745.1 Picea mariana
TCATTGCATGTATCTTTACAGTTATGTATTTTTTTACTACATTTAAGGACATAAATAGACTGGCTCAATCAAGATGCTACTTTTTAAGTCTGATTTTAACTTTAACTTTAATAATATCAATATCATTAATAATGTTTATCAATATTATTAATAATGTTTAACTTTTAAGAAAAGCTATGTGTTTTTAAGTCTTATTTTATCTTTAACTTTAATAATATCAATATCATTAATAATATTTATCAATATTATTAGTAATGTTTATCAATATTATTAATAATGTTTAACTTTAAAGAAAAACTATGCGGTTACAATAAGGAAATTTGGTTTATAATAAAGAGCTCTTTAATTCTAAGTTAGAAGTCATTTGTCTTTAACATGTGACAACCATCGAATATTTTGAATACCCGTGTAGGAGTTCAATCGATTCACATCCAATTTGACGGTTCAAATACTTGTGTGGGAGTTCAACGAGTTCAGAGCAACTAAACATTGTGATATTTATATGTGTAGCATGCAAAAACTTATAGTATATTGTAAGCCTATTTGATGGGTTATTTGCATCTATGAGATTGAGTAATAAATGTAATGTTCTATTCTAGTGTTAGTCACTTGTTGTTTTCCATTCCTTGTTTGTTATGATTTTATTTTTCTATATCTATTAATAGATTGGCTACAGGTTGGAATTTCAACAAGTGGTATCAGAGTCAAGGGTTGATAATAGACGTAAAGGGGTGAGGAAGAATCAACGAAGGGTTCCTATGTGTAGAGAGTCGAGGGTCTCGTCAAAGAGTTGAGGAGGAAAATGCAGAAGTAAGCCAATAGTAGTGAGGAGATCCTAGAGATTTCATGGAGACGCAAACTGTAAGGTAGCTGAAAACATAAATATTGCAGAGAATAACAGCGGAACAACACAATAGATGAAACCACAACACCAAAATAATACCTTTATTGATAGGAAGCAATGTTCACTTTCCTCTTCGAGGGGGAAACCTCCAACAGAGTAGCACTCTATTACAATAATTCTCAAGACTACACTTCTCATACTCTCTACTCCTATTTATACTAAATCTATCTATCCAAAAGAACAGTCTAGAGGAAGATCCTTCTTGAAGAGGAAGCTTCTATTAGGTCTTCTTACATTTGACTTACTATTCCTTATTGCCAGGCCTTATTAATATTGGCCTTTATTATATGGAAATATATTATTCTACCTACATGAGGGGTTAGGGAGGTTAGGTCCCTAACATGCCCTCCCTCTTAAAGAAAACCTTGTCTGCAAGGCTTGAGATGAGGAAATTGTTGCAGAATGGTAGTTGGCTCCTAGGTGGTATGTGCTGCAGTTGTATCTTTCCACTGGACTAACACTTCCTTGATGGTATGTTGACAAAGATGATGCTCATGCTGGTCCAAAACTGCTTGTGGCTGCAACCAGATGGAGCCTTCTTCATCCAACTTGGGAAGGCTGGTTTGAGTTTGTCACTTAGTTCCAGTCACCTTCTTTAAGAAGGAGACATGAAAAATAGGATGGAGCTTAGAATGAATGTTCAAAGCTAACTGATAGTCCACTTATCCCACGCGGTTGAGAACTGTATAAGGACCATAAAATTTGGGCACCATTTTTTGACAATGGTCGACCTTGAGTTAATTTTTCTTATAAGGTTGCATTCGAAGAAAAACCTAGTATCCTTTAGCAAATTGAAGTTCAGAGCAACCTTGATCTGCTTGTTGCTTCATGTGATTTTAAACCATGAACAAATTCTCTTTGAGGGTATGGATAATAGCCTCTCGAACTATAAGCATTTGGTCAACCTCCTAGACCTTCGAGACACCTAACATGTATGAGAGAACTCAAGGTGGATTTTGTCCATATATTTCTTCAAAAGAATTCATGTGAGTAGTTGTATGGTAATAAGTGTTGAACCACCATTCAACTAGTGGTAACCATTGAGCCCATTAATTTTTCCTTTCAAATGCAAAACACTTCAAATATGTTTCCAAACACTTGTTGACAACTTCAATTTGGCCATCAGTCTGGGGATTATAGGTTTTGCTGAGATGCAATTGGGTGCCCTGTAGAATGAACAGTTCTTGCCAAAAATTACAAGTGAAAGTGGGATCTTGATCAGAAACAATAGAATAAGGCATGCCATGAAGCTTTAAGAGATGATCCATGAAACATTCAACCACAATGGAGGCAGTAAATGGGTGTTGAAGAGCACATAAATGAGCATACTTGGAAAGAATATCAATGACCACCATAATGACTGACTTATCGCCTGATTTAGGTAAGCCCACAATAAAATCCATAGAGATGTCCCTCCAAATAGTGGGTGGAATCGAAAGTGATTTTAACATGGCAGGAGCTTTAAATTTTTTTCCCTTGTTTCATTGACAAACATCACATTCTACCAAAAAAGTGTGAATATCATGTTTCATACTATCCCAGAAAAAAGATCGTTTGAACCAGTCATAGGTTTTGGTAAACCTTGAGTGCCCAGATCTAGGTGTAGCATGAAGCTTAGAAAGTAACGTGGATTTAAGTTGTGAATATTTACTTAAATACACATGACCTTTGTAGCGAAGCTCATGATTGTGCCAAGAGTACCTGGGAGAAACTGGAGAATTGGCTTGCAATTGTTGGATCATATGTGGAATTTTGGAATCTTGTAGCCATTGCTAGAGAACAACTTGGAGCCAATATGGTACAATGAAGGAGAGGGAAAAAAGGGACCCTTCATCTTCATATTTTGTTGAAAGAGTGTCAAAAACCACATTTTATTTTCCTTTCTTGTAAATGATGTCATAATCATATCCAAAGAGCTTAGTCACCCATTTTTGTTGCTCTGGGGAGGAAGGTCATTGCTCCATAAATACTTAAATCTTTGATGATCTGTCTTAATTTGGAAGCATTTCACCAATAGATAAGGTTTCCAGAGATCCGTTGCATGCAAAATAACCAACATTTCCTTTTCATAGATTGATTGGCCCAAATGTCACTCTAACACTTATTTGTTGGTAAAGGCCAAAGGTTGGCCATCTTGCATAAGGACTGTTCTAAGTGCTCTCCTGGAAGCATCACATTCTAGGAAAAAGGTCTTTGTGAAATCAAGAAGGGCCAGGACCGAAGTGGTGCACGTAACTGCCTTCAAGGCTTGAAATGCCTAATCAGCTACGACAGTCCAAGTGAAATAATTCCTTTCAAGGAGAGAAATGAGAGGCATTGCAATATTTCCATAATTCTTAAAAAACTTGTGATAATATCCTGTAAAACCCAGAAAACCACGCAAGATTTTGAGAGTCTTGGGGCAAGGCCAATCCTGCATAGCTTCAATCTTCTCGGGATCCACTGGACACCTTTCTTTCCAACAATATGACCCAAGTACTTGACTTCTGAGGCTCCAAAATCACATCTAGATTGTTTGAGGAAAAGTTGGTGTTGAGAGAGTAGATGTAGAACTTGATCCAGATGAGCAAGATGGGTTTTCCAGGTTTTACTATAGATGAGAATATCATCAAATAAAACTAAGACAAAATGATGGAGAAAAGGACAAATGACATCATTCATGAGGATTTGGAAAGTGGAGGGAGCATTACACAAGCCAAAGGGCATGACCAAAAAATCATAGTGGCCCTCATGAGTTTGAAATGAAGTCTTAGGAATGTCTTCCTCTTTCATATGTATCTAGTGGTAGCCAAAATGAATATCAAGTTTAGTAAAGAACTTGGCACCACTTTATTCATCCAAGAGATGGGAAATTTTTCTTTGATGGTGAGGTTTTTGAGGGCGTGAAAGTCAGGAAACATGTGCCAAGAGCCTTATTTCTTAAGTACCATGACCATAGGAGAATAATAGGGGCTCGTACTAGGATGGATAATGCCTACGATGAGCAATTCTTGAACAATTTTCTCAATTTCATTTTTCTGGGAAAAGGGATTATTATAAGGATGAACATTGGGGGGAAGGTTGCTAGAGAGAAGGGGAATGGAATGATCATGAACACCACAGGAAGGAGGAAGTCCCTGGGGAGTGGGAAAAAAAATTGATGTTTGGAGAGGATGGACTGGAGGTCCGACGACAAAGAGGGTGTCTCAATGGAGTGAATGGAACGAAGTTGTGAAATAATGCCGAAGTGACCTTTTTTTAGGAGATTTTCCATGCAATGTGAACTAATGATATCAGGAGAACCTGTTGTGATTCCTTGTAACTTATACTGTTGGCCCTCCTAGTTGAATTGCATGGTTAATTCCTTAAAACCCATGAGAATGGGACCCAAAGTCTTAGCCATTTGACACCCAACACAGTTTCACAACCACCCATGTCGATAGTAAACATATGATATTTCATTTGGTACTAACCAATTTGGAGATGCACATTTTCACAATGCCCCTCACATTTCATGGAACCACCATTAGAAATCATAATTTGAAAATTATTGACTACACGGATATAGAAATTAGCTTCTTGGGCAATGCAATGATGAATAAAATTATGGATGCTTCTACTTTCAACAAGGATGATGACCTTTTGATGCTTAATGTAACCAATTATCTTGAGGGTTTGGCAAGAAGAGAACCCAGTAAGAGAATTCGTGGAAATGACCGGTTCAACTTCAGGAGGGTCAGAAGGTGGAGTCATGTCAGTGGGTTCAGGTGACTCGACCACAGGGGGAGCCTCGACGTTGTCTTTAGAAACATCCTCAGAGATGGCCATACAAATCTTTCGTTACATACAATTGTGCCTAGGAAAATATTTTTCATCACAATTATAACAAAGGGGCGATCAACCATTTGTGCCCTGGTAAATTTCTAGATCTTTAGTGCAGTGGAAGGAGGAGTGGGAGTGACTAATTTAGGGAGAGGAATAAAGGAGTGTTTTTTGGTTTGAGAATAAACAACATGTTGTTCTTCCTTGGATATTTTAGTAGCTTCCATCCAAATCTGAGGCCAAGCCATGAGGACATGGGCACGGATCTCATCCTTCAGGCCACTGATAAAACATTCTCGTAAAAAAACATCGGACATGCCCTCTATGCGAAAATGCAATCAGTCAAAAATAGTTATAAAGTCTTCCATTGTGACAGATTTTTTCAACTTTGTCAAACAACCTAAATGGTGAGTATCATTGTCAAAGAATTCATAAAGTTACACAACAAACTGTGTCCAAGCCACATACCCTTGGAGGAATTTTTTTCTCCATTGCCACCATTGTCAACGTTTTGGATCTAGATGGAGAACACCATACCTTAGTTTTTCCAACTCATCAGTAATGTCGTACAAAGAGAAATAATGTTCCATTTGAGTGATCCGGCCAGTGGTATCCGAGCCATAAAATTTGTTCACCTCCATGTGAGGGGGATGTAGGTCCCACTGAAAGTTTTGGGGAGGAAAAGAGGTGGACTGGGAGGATTTAGGACCATCAGGTTTATAAGTAGTGGAATAAGATAAAGGATCTGAGGTGGGCTTAAATAAGGTGGTAAAAGTGTGCACTGCATCCTGCAATTGCTGAGAGGTGGTAGTCAATTGAGTTATGGTTGTGGGAATTGATTCGAGCGTAGAAAGTCAGGAGTTGATGTTACCAATATTGGACATAATAGAAGATATATCACTTCTGTTTTGGTCATGATCTTTGGCCAAGGTGGTGATATGTTGTTCCCAATATTGGTTGTGAGTGTGGGCCATGGGGATGGGACAAGGGGAAAATGGGATTGTACATTAATGATTGATTGGTGATTGGTACCACTACGATTAGTGAAAAGAGAGGAAGTCAATGGGATAGATTCCCAATAGGGGTTTTGGGAAAGGGTCAGGTCCACGGAAAAAAATTGTTGAAAAATGATAGGTATGAATATGATCAAGGTGAAGAGAGGAATCCAATGGGATAGGTCTCAAATAATGGTGCTGACAAGATCCATATTTTGTTTTTTTTTTATTACTCCTGCAGAGTTATAATATGATCTGAATAATATTGTAGTGACGAAATGGCCAAATGTTTAACAAGAAAAAATGTCTAGGAATTTAGTAACCAGAATGCAGGAGGTACAATTGCTCGACAATAGATATTGTCTATTTTGTATTTTTTTCCGTCCCAAAGGCTAGGGTATTCATGGTTTCTACAGAAAAGGGTTTTCCATGTGCTATAGCTCTCTGATATACACATGGGTTCCAACAATAGTACTTGACCCAATATCTCAGGGCACCAACTAAGGAAGCTAAATGTAATATCCCTAAGGCTGAACCCAATTGTAAGTATAAATCCAAATGTACTTAAGTTTGTGAGCTTTTTTGATATCATTTTTTTATGCACATTTCATGGCATAGAGCGTGCATGTACTGCGTAGTAAAATGAGGAAGTGTGCACATTCCAGGATACCATGCGCATCATCTTAAGTGGGCACGATGTTGAGGCTAGGGAGCCTTTGTGTATATGATATGTTTTATAGGATGGTGAGCCAGTTATTATAAGCTAGGATACTTATGTTTTGATTAGGCCAGAGAGCCTAGATGTTAAAGGCTAGTGCACCTATTTTTGTACATGTCTCATATTTAATATAAAATACATCGTTGTGTGCAGACCGACCATGATAAAAGAGAGGGGGGAATAAACTCCACTAGTTAGGGAAAGGGAGGGGCTAAGTTAAGGAAAGGGGCTAAGATAGGGAGCTTGAGCCAAAAAGGAATATTATATTAATATTTCTTAAATCATAAAGTATGGATAATTAGTTTATCCTAAGTTCCAAAGTTGTGGACAAGTGGGCCAAAGTAGCTCCCAATATGACAAGTGTCAAGTTGGGAACATGCATACATATTGTTGGGACTTACCTCATTTTCACACCCCCCCCATCATTCTTAGCATCATCTTTTCTATGATTCCTGTTAGTCCCTAAAGTTGCACTCGACTGCTAAGGGCAAGATAGGGCATCATTGATTTATTGCAAAAGCGTTTTGAGGGTTTTATGATTGGGTTTTTTTAGTAAGGTGGTTTGAAACTAGTTTCAAGGTAACAACACAATATCAAAAACAAGATTAAAACAGAGTTAGGTAAACACAAAGATGGATTAAACCAATTAAGAAAAAGGAAGGTGAAGCCATCAATTTGTCAACTTCACCAGAATTCTTGCCTCAAAATATCATAAAGAAACAAGATGTTCAGCTTGATATCAAACTTGAAAAATAATCTTTACAGTAAAATTTTCACTGTATAAATTAACAGTCAAGAATCAAAAGCATAGCAATTTGAATATGAATTCAAGCATGAATAAAGAAATAACAGAGTAGAAAAAGAGGGTCTAACCATCCATATGCCTTTTCTATTAAGTGTCAAATTGAACATAATGCCTTTACAATGTGCTTCCCAAAAAGGTCCCTTGGGTCTCCAATTTTTCGACCTCCTCCTCTCATTCTACAGAGTTTATATAGAAACAATAGATAATAATCAAGATCCAAAAGAAATGGATCTGAAAACCTCCTCATCTATGTTTAGTTTATTGTTTCAAATAATCAAGGAGAAGATCCAATCTGATCTCCAATTTGAATTGATGAGGTGGCTTGTCAACTGTTGTCCATGAGATTTTTCAGGAAAACAAATCTGGTAAATTCCTAAAAAATAGGGTCCAACAATCAATTCGAATCTCTTAAATGGTGATAAATGTGTAAAAACTGAGATAGGTTTTTGTGAAGGGGCATGTTCCCAAAAAAAAATTCTTTTGGTTTCATCAAATTCATCTCTAGTTGTTCTGCAACCTCTCTCTTGAAGAAGACTAAAATAGGAAAAAATAACAGAGTATTTCCTGTAGCTTATCAGAAAATTATCCTTCAAAGATCAATTCGAATATATTAAATGGTGATAGTTGTGTAAAAATTGAGAGAGGTTTTTGTGAAGGGGCATGTTCCCAACAAAAACCTCTTTTTTTCTATCAAATTCATATCCAGCTGTTCTGCAACCTCTCTTGAAGAAAAATACTAAAACAGGTAAAAATAACAGAGAATTTCCTGTAGCTTTTATGGTTCTTCTTTTAATGATTCTTTATGTACTGGGGACATTCTTGTATTTCGTTTGAGATCTTCTTTTTCATATTCAGAATGGTCTTCTATCACTATGATACTACTCAACATCATCTGATTTGTAATGAGGGTCTGCTACCCATGTCTTGATGTTCATGTTCTTCATCTTCAAGGCAAGAAAACAGAGTATATGCTAGATGTAGAACTGAGCTGTTGTAGGATGCTTTAAGTGTAGCCTTGTGTTCACCAGTGAGAATTTGGATCTCTTCACATTCCCTACTTATAAGACTTCCTTGCAGAACATGCAACTCTTTCTCTTTCCAAATCTTTCCACTCATGAACTTGCATGACAACTAAAATATTTCATAAGCTATCCCATCATTTCTCACAAATCTCTAACTGATAATTTCAATAAAGTTTGCTTGTATGACCACTTTTGATTTCCAGTCTACCTGTGCAAAAAAATTGACCAAATGAATATGATTTGGGTCCATCATAATGCATGATGCACCTTTCTGGAGTCATGGTAGACAAAACCCCACAATCTGCGAAGATACAAATCTATCCCTGAGATAATGATGCCAGGGGGCAGTATATCTGTTCCACGAGGGTTTGCTCATCATGTTTCCATTTTTTCAAAATTGCTAAAACCCTGACAACCCCTTGACATGAAGATATCATGGAATCATCTAGAGGCAGGTAAGAAAACTTCATATTTTCCCAACAAATGTTATCGTTGGTGGATTTTGGATGCTTTGCTTCATCGAATCCTTATGAAAAACCGTGATTCTTTCCCCCTCTTACAATTTGCAGATTGTAGCTTCAAGTATGAAACAATCATATGAAAGGCTTCTTCACGCTCCAATTGTTGAGCAGATGATATAGGAGATGCAAAAGTCTACTCGCGATTCTGCTTTGCAATTTTGCTTGTTCATCTATTGGTCGTCTCATACAATGTGCTATGCAGTGGGGAATTACTGCAGGGGTTTTCCATGATGTCAAACCCATTTAAACATTCACAGAACCTGGAACCGACTATGATTTGGATTTTGAGCTCAAGTACTCAGTGATGGAAACCCTTTGTACTATGTTCCCATGTTGTTAATAACCACAATGCCCGAATGTTCACTCTGTATTCTCCATGAAATTGGGTGTTCAATTGGGCGTTCTATGTGTTTGATATCTCATGATGACTCGACTGGGCTTGCACGTTGTTGTTGATGGTATTGTGGACAGGTTTCAACCAGAGGAAATCTTTCACCTTCATAATGAATGCCAATTATCAGAGAAGATGGCAATGACTTATGTTTGCAAAAACTAATTCTTCGAGAACAAATGGCAGTGGTCTTTGTTGATAAGACAAATTGTCTTCAGCTAGGATAACTCCTCCTTGTTGTGGCTCGGTGTGGTGATAGTCTTTGGCTTGACTTGTGCATTAGGGTTTGAAGATTGCATGAGCCAGCTCCAAGGCTTCTATAACTAGCACCCTCGGGTTCCGAATTTGCCACCTGTAATCTGTTAGTGTATAACGTTCCTCTGAGCAAATAACTGCACCTAAATTCAACAAAATCAGACAAGTATAATATAATGATCATTGAGAATTGGGTGATTTTAAAATGAGACCTCCGTGGGTACAAAGAAATCAAATTATGAAACGGTTTGAATCAGTAAATGATTCCAAGCTATTATGGACACACGCGAACTCTCAGACCACGATTCATGTCATCATAATGAAATCTAGATGACAGGCACATATCAAGGCATGATAATTTTGGCGCTATGGGAATAGCCTTATTCTCGTAGCGCTATTAATGACTTAGCAAAATTTGAATTTATGAAGTTCAAACAGGCATATAAGCTGACACCTCATTTAAAACCATGTCTTTCAATTTCAAACTTGAATAAACTATTCAAAAACTGAAATGCAAACCATAAGACACTAAAAACAAAGATTGTAATCAACTGGAAACAGAAATTGAAGTGTAGGTAAGAAGGGTTTAGAATAAGGGTTTCTCGCTAAACCAAGACAAAATTAGAGACTAATAATTCCTTCAATCATTCAGCCAGGATGCCATGACCATATTCAATCACACAGTTAGTTATCCTCCATACTTCTATCACTATACTGAGCTGGTATCCATGGCCACAAAGGTTGGTGTAGCTGGTTAGCGGGGAATATGGACTGAAGAAGCGGGTTGTCAGGCCCGTGGGATATTGAAGAGGAGGGTTTTCAGGCCCGTGAGCAATTTCTCTGTGGGTGAGAGAATTGTTTGGAATTGATTTACTGAAGGTGCTAAACTACAACTACAAGGCTCTGAGACTTCCTGTCTGGCCTGTTGATGAAGCCCTGAAAGGGAAGTGGGGCAGCTGAGGGACTGTTGACAAGAGAAGGGGAACACTTCCTTGGGTGGGACAGGCATGTGGGGAATGAGGGACTGTAGGCTGTTAGTTGAGTGAGCACCTGAGACAGAGTCTTTCCTGTTGTCCACGAGCCTTTAGCCTGGTTAGGAATCCCTTTACCCGAGTGGAGTTTAATCCCAGCTCGGGGGTGACTCACTGTTGAGAGTGATGAATAGTGTGGTCTAAGGCTAGGAGGTTTATGGACAGTCTGCACGCAGTTGGTAATATTCTTATAAAGATAAGTGTCAATTGTGTATTAAATTTACATGTTGCATTGTTATGTATGTGCATATTTTTATGGGTTATCATATGTGCGATTATAACTGTGTTTATTTTTATGAGTATTTCCTGTATATGCTGCATGTATATGTTCACAGCTATTTCAGTGTGAATCCGTGCATTTACATAACGTATTTGTCTGTTCACGCTTTATATATAAATCTCCCACAAGAGTTTTGTATGTGTATATATTTTAATTGCATGCAGTTCAAAATATGTATGTGGCATAGCTCAGTTTGGATGTTGAGTATGTGACAGTATGTTCCGCACAAAGAAAAAATGTGTTCTCTGGCGTAGCGTGGCTCGACATGGATGAACGGGAACATTACAAAAATGGTTTCAGAGCCTAGAAAAGCGTCTGAGTAGTGGCATGCCCCGGCCTGTTGGTGGCCGGGGATGTTACAAATTTGTATCAGAGCATGAAATAATGTTCTGGAGTGGCATTTCCTGACTTGTGGTTGGCTGGGGATGTTACAAATTGGTATCAGAGACTCAGTTCCAACACTGAGAATGGTTGGGTTTGAAAGGTTCAGTTGAAGTGAATATTGATAGAAGAAAAATTTCGAAGTGGACAAATTTCAAGTCACAGAGCGTCCATGGTAAATTTTGGCACCGCGCAGAAAATGTTAGCGTGCAGGTGCACACAGTAAATTGTGGCGTCGCGCGGAAGAATATTGTGTGCAGATGCATGCGCTAAATTTAGCATTGCACGGTGTGCACACACATAATAATGGTGCACGTGGTGTGAAAATTATTGGCACAATGCAGTGGAGTTTGGTAGTTGTGCACACAATGTGGGTAAATGTTGGCGCGTGACAACTTAGTGGTGTGCGCAGAGTTTTAATGCATGGAGCAGGCATACTAAACTTTGGCATGGTGCAATGCATAGAGAAAAATGCATGTGGAATATCAGTGCGTGATACAAAAACTATGTGCAAAAGGTGTCAGTGCATGAACCAAAATTTCACGTAGTGGATATTGGTGTGCGACATAAAAGTAGTGCGCGCAAGATATTGGCGTGTGACACAAAAGTAGTGCGCATTTATTGGCGCGACAAAGAAGTGATACATAGTGTTTTTAAGTGCGTGAAGCATGATTTACCTTGTGTGGTTGTTGCGCATGGTAAATAAAAGTTACAGGTAGCAATTTTGTGTGCACGAAGTTGATTGAAGGGTGAACAATAGCAAAAAACCAGTGAATTTCTGCGACGTTTTATATCATTTAAACGCCATCTTTTTGTAGTGAGTTTTTTAGGGCCTTAAGAGCATTTTTAGCAACTCAAAAACCACAAGAATAGAGTTTTCCTTGTCTCTATAGATAAAATAAAAGAGCTTAGATATATCTTTCTAATGGTGTAAACTATTCATCAAACAGAGCTTTTATGAGAAAGATACAACAGAAACAGTGAAGGGTAAATTATAAGACCCAACTAACTCCATGGAGCCATAACTTCTTCTCAAGATTCGGAATTGAGCATGTGAGCAGGCATTGGAAAGGTATTGAACAGTGGAATATAATTATCCACCCAGACAATTGATCAAGGCATTCAAATTTCCAAGAAATCAGAAGAAAGAATTATGATATCTATTATTGAACTAGAATGGTTCATATTCTCATGAAATTGTTGAAATAGTTAGCCTGACAAGTTTTGTTGGCTACACATTTTGTAGAGTTAAAAAAAACTAGATCAAGAGTAGTTTAGAGTCCATAGTAATGGAAGAGGCACAAGGTAATTGCAGCTAGGAAGATGAACTCAGAGGGGTGGATGTCCATTTGAGCATTGAAGGAACAAACTCCAATGGACATGGAGAAGAAAGGAATGAAAACATGAATATGACAAAGACCATTAAAAATTTGCAAAAGGATGTCTAAAGCCATAAGGATGATAATGAAAGACTTATGAGAGCTAAGGAGCAACAGGATGACTTCAACGTGAAGTTATTACAGAGCTTGAACATGATATAAAAGAAATTGGATAAGGAGAGTGGCTCGAGCAAATTGGGAAGTCACAAGTCTTATGATGAGAAAATAAAATCAAGAAGTTTTAGAAGACATCACCATCACTCCCTAAGACATTCCAATAAGAGATCACACAACAACTCAAGTCCATCCCCTATCAGAAAGCATAGGAGGTCTAGGGTGGATAAACTATGCGGAGAAATGAACAAAATCAAACCTCCTACATTTGATGATGAGCACAAGAAGAATGAAGATGCAGAAACATGGTTGTTGGGCATGAGAAAGTATTTACAATTGCATAATTATTCTTCTCATGAAGAAGGTAGAATTTCCATCTATCAATTCAAAGGAAAATCATCCATGTGGTGGGATCAGCTTGTGTAGGTGCAACACATCAAAGAGAAAAGTGTTACTTGGAGGGAATTCAAGAGGTATTTCAAGAAGAAATACTTGACTAAGAGATACTATGACAAGAAAATGAAAGAGTTCTTTGAACTCAAGCTTGGGAGTATGACCATTGATGAATATGAGAGAAGGTTTTTAGAACTGTTGAAGAATGTCTCTTTCATCAAGGATGAGACACTGAATATTCAAAGGTATTTGAGTGGATTTCCATCATTCATCAGTGACAAAATACAGTATGATGATCCCAAGACATTGGAGGAGAACATAAGGCGAGATAAATGCCTATATGATCAACAAAAATGAAGGCCAACATTCCAAAAAGCTTGGGAAGACAAAATGAAATTCAATGTGGATAAGAGGAAGAAGTGATATAATCCACCATTCTTCAGAAACAATCCTCAGGGATAACAAACTCCTAAAGAACCCAGAACGATTGACACGGGGAGTCAAAGTCCAAAGAAACCACCTATTCAACGTTGGGGTTGTAAAGGGGATCACATGTTCATAGATTGTACTCACATAAGTGAAAAAGGGAGGACTGTTCACAATGTACAACAAGTTGAAACAGTGGAGGACATGGATAGAAAGGTACCCAGGATCTATGTAGCTCTGGACAACAAGAAAGAAGAGTATCAGTCACTTATGATTGAAGTGGAAGGTATGATCAACAACCAAACCATTGTTATTTTAATTGATTCAGGAGCTAGTCATAGTTATATAGATCCTAAGATGGTGGAAAGTTTGCATTTGCCAAGAAGCAAGCATGGGAAATCTTGGTTGGTGCAGCTAGCTACAGGAACCAAAAGAAAAGTTAATGAGATGATTAAGTCATGTCTTATGGACATGAATGGACTGAACACCAGGGCAGATTTGAACATCTTGCCTTTATGTTCCTATGACTGTTTAATTGGGATGGATTGGTTGGACCAACATCATGCTCTCCTAGACTGTCACAACAAAGAATTTACTTTCTTTGATGAGGAAGGGAAACTAAGGAAAGTGCAGGGAATTCCCAGGGTAGTAACCATCAGAGAGATTTCAGCATTGCAGTTGAAGAGATGTTACAGAAAAGGGTGTCAAATATTTGCAACTCATATGGAAGAGACACCTAGAGATAAGGTGCCAAATTTGGAAGATTAAGCAGTCCTGGATGATTTTGAAGATGTTTTCAAGGAGATACCGAGACTACCCCCAAGGAGGGACATTGATTTCTCTATAAATCTAATGCCTGGAGTAGCTCTAGTGTCAAAGACTCCTTACAGAATGAGTACACCGGAGATGAAGGAGTTGCAAATGCAACTTGAAGAGCTTCTGAAGAAGGGGTATATTTGCCCAAGTGTGTCACCTTGGGGTGCCCCAATCTTGTTTGTGAAGAAAGATTGTGCATTGATTTCAGACAGTTGAATAAAGTGATTGTGAATAACAAGTATCCTCTGCCAAGAATTGATGATCTCTTTGATCAATTGAAGGATGTAGAGATTTTTTCAAAGATAGATCTCAGGTTAGGATACCATCAGGTAAGGATTAAAGAATAAGATATCAACAAGACCACCTTTAGGACAAGGTATGGTCATTATGAGTTCACAGTGGTGCCATTTGGGTTGTCAAATGCACCATATGTTTTCATGTGCTTAATGAATGGTGTTTTTGAGAATATTTAGACAAGTTTGTCATTGTCTTTCTGTATAACATTCTCATATATTCCAAGTCAAAGGAAAAGCATGAACATCATTTGAGGATGGTTTTGAAATTATTAAGGGAACATCAATTGTATTCCAAATTGAGCAAGTGTTCATTTTATCAGAAGAAAATTCACTATTTGGTTCATATCATTTCAAATGATGGGATAGCAATGGATCCTGAGAATATAGAATCCATTAGAGAATGGGCAGTGCCAAAGAATGTGACAAAGGTGAGATCATTCATGGGCATTGCAGGATACTATAGAAGATTTATCGAAGGATTTTCAAAGATTGCACACCCAATCACTTCCTTGCAAAGAAAGGGTGTGAAGTTTCAGTGGACATTGGATTGTGAGAGGAGTTTCCAACACTTAAAAAAGTTATTAACAAGTGCTCCAATACTTAGGATAGCAGACCAAAATGAAAGAAACTATGCCACTCATGATTTGGAGTTGGTAGACATAGTACATGCCTTGAGGAAATGGAGACACTACCTCATGGGGAAAAGGTTTGAGACGAGGACAGACCACAATGGCCTGAAATATTTGTTTGATCAGCCAACTTTAAATGCTAGGAAAAGAAGATGATTAGAATTTCTAAGCGAATATGAATTTGATATAAAGAATATCAAGGGGAAAGAGAACAAAGTGGTTGATGCACTCAGTAGAAGAGTACATGAAATGAATTTTACATCCATTAGCATGTATCAATCAGATTTGAAACACAGAATTATAGAGATTGCCAAATTAGATTTACAATACATGGATTTAGTGGCAAAACTACAGCAAAGTAACTTGCAGCAGAAAATTGAAGAATACAAGCTAGATAAGGATGAAATTCTCATGTACAGGGGAAGAATTTATGTACCAATTCCCAGGAGTTGAAAAATCTGATATTGAGAGAAATTCATAATGTGCCTTATGTTGGGCACCTAGGATATCAGAAAACTATTGCAGTTGTCAAGAGCCAATATTATTGGCCAAGCATGAAGAAAGAGGTTGTTGATTTTATTGCCATATGTTTGGAATGTCAAAAGGAAAAGGTTGAGCATAGTCACCCAGCTAGTTTGCTACAACCATTACCCATTCCTAAGTGGAAATGGGAAGTGGTAACCATGGATTTCATTACCAAACTTCCCAGAACAAACAAGCAACATGATTCTATCATGGTAGTGGTGGATAAGCTTACTAAAGTTGCCCATTTTATTCCAGTTAAGCTCACTCACAAGGAAGCGAACATTGCTGATGTTTATATGAGGGAAATTTCTAGATTACGTGGCATACCCAAGACAATTGTGTCTGTCAGAGATCCAAAATATAACTCAAAATTTTGGAAGGGATTATTTATTGGATTTGGAACAAATTTGAATTTTAGTACAACTTATCATCTAGAAATAGATGGACAAACAGAGAGGGTGAATCAGGTGATTGAGGATATGTTGAGGATGTATGTGATGGATAAACCATCAAAATGGGAAGACTACCTACACTTGGTAGAGTTTTATTATAACAATGGGTACCAAGCATCCCTAAAGATGAGCCCATTTGAGGCACTTTATGGAAGAAAGTGCAACACACCGGTAAGCTCGGATAATCCAACAAATAGAGCACTGGTTGAGCCAGATTTGCTCAGGGAAATGGAAGAGAAAATGTTGAAAATAAAACAAAATTTAAAGGTTGCCCAAGACAGGCAGAAAAGCTATGTGGATAAGGGAAGAAATCACAGAGAATTTAAAGTGCGTGACCATGTATTCTTGAAAGTGAAAGCCAACAGAAGTTCTCTGAAGTTGGAAAATTGTTCAAAGTTGGCAGCTCGCTATTGTGGGCCATTTGAAATCCTAGAGAGGATTGGTCCAGTAACTTATATGATTGCATTTCCTGCATCTATGTCTATTCATAATGTATTCCATGTATCATTTCTAAAGAAATATATACCTGATACTAATCATGTTATTGATTGGAATGTGATTCAGGTAGAGCAAGAAGGTGCTTTTCAAGTGCATCTGGTGCGCATTCTGGACAGGAAAATCAAACATCTCCGAAATCGAACCATAGGGTTTGTAGAGGTCTAATGGACCTGGTACGGTCCTGAGGACACTACTTGGGAGCATGAGGATGCAATGCAGGTAGAATACCCACATCTATTTGAGGATTTTTGAAATTTAGTTCCACATGGGTACATGATGCACTGAGGACAGTGCATAAATAAGGGGACGAGATTGTAATATCCCTAAGGCCGAACCCAATTGTAAGTATAAATACAAATGTACTTAAGTTGGTGAGCTATTTTGATATCATTTTTGTATGCACATTTCATGGCATAGTGCGCGCATGTACTGCGCAGAAAAATGAGGAAGTGTGCACATTCTAGGATACCGCACGCATCATCTTAAGTGCATGCAATGTTGAGGTCAGGGATCCTTTGTGTATATGATATGTTTTATAGGCTAGTGAGCCAGTTATTATAATCTAGGATGCTTATGTTTTGATTAGGCTAGAGGGCCTAGATGTTAAAGGCTAGTGTGCCTATTTTTGTACATGTCTCATATTTAATATAAAATACATCGTTGCACGTAGACCAACCACGATAAAAGAGATGGGGGACTAAATTCCACTAGTTAGGGAAAGGGAGGGGCTAAGTTAAGGAAAGGGACTAAGCTAGGGAGCTTGAGCCAAAAAAGAATATTACATTAATATTTCTTAAATCATAAAGTATGGATAATTATTTTATCCTAAGTTCCAAAGTTGTAGACAAGTGGGCCAAAGTAGCTCCCAACATGACAAGTGTCAAGTTGGGAACATGCATACAAATTGTTGGGACTTACCTCATTTTCACACCCCCCCCATCATTCTTACCATCATCTTTCTATGATTCCTTCGATCATTCAGCCAGGATTCCATGGCCATATTCACTCACGCAGTTAGTTATCCTCCATACTTTTGTCACTATACTGAGCTGGTATCCATGGCCACAAAGGTTGGTGTAGCTCGTTAGCAGGGAAGCTAGACTGAAGAAGTGGGTTGTCAGGCTCGTGGGATATTGAAGAGGCAGGTTTTTAGGCCCATGAGCAATTTCTCTTTGGGTGAGAGAATTGTTGGGAATTGATTGATTGAAGGTGCTAAAATACAACTACAGGGCTATGAGACTTCCTATCTGGCCTATCGTTGAAGCCCTAAAAGGGAAGTGGGGAAATTGAGGGACTGTTGAGCAGAGAAGGGGCACACTCCCTTTGGTGGGACATGCATGTGGGGAATGAGGGAGTGTAGGATGTTAGTTGAGTGGGCACTTGAGACAGAGTCTTTCCTGTTGTCCATGAGCCTTTAGCTTGGTTAGGAATCCCTTTGCCCGGGTGGAGTTTAGTCCCATCTTGGGGATGACTCACTGTTGAGAGTGATGAATAGTGTGGTTTAAGGCTGGGAGGTTCGTGGATGGTCTGCACACAGTTGGTGATATTCTTATAAAGATAAGTGTCAATTGTGTGTTAAATTTACATTTTGCATTGTTATGTACATGCATATTTTATGGGTTATCATATGTGCGATTATAAATGTGTTTATTTTTATGAGTATTGCGTGTATATGTTGCATGTATTTGTTTACATCTATTTCAGTGTGAATACGTGCATTTACATAACGTATTTTTTTGTTCACACTTTATATATAAATCGTCTGCAAGAGTTTTGTATGTGTATATATTTTAATTGCATGCAATTCAAAATATGTATGTGGCATAGCTCAGTTTCGATGCTGAGTATGTGACAATATGTTTTTCACAAAGAATAGATGTGTTCTCTGGCGTAGTGTGTCCCGACATGGATGGTTGGGAACGTTACAAAAATGGTTTCAGAGCTAAGCAAAGCGTCTGAGAAGTGGCATGCCCCGGCCTGTTGGTGGTCGGGGATGTTACAAATTGGCATCAGAGCATGAAAGAATGTTTTGGAGTGGCATTTCCCAACCTGTGGGTGGTTGGGGATGTTACACTAGATCGTTCCCTTAGCCATATTACCCGACTATCCACATACTAGAGAGTATCTTCTTGATTGTTGTTCTCAGTAGCACTATATAATTCAGGTGGCCGATTAGTTTATATATGGAGGGCTTCAGGATATCTAGGTGGATCTGTATACATGTGTTGTCTGATGCACTACCACTCGAAGGGGTACCATCAGGGGTTACAAGGGTGGCCAAGAATGTTCCTTTCAGTAGCACTTGTATTTATTACATGTATGCTTCCCCAATCGTGGGTTCATGTGCTAAATGACATATCTTTGTAGCTTTAAGACGTCAAAATACATCTCTACCCTGAAAAAAAATTAACCTACAATTTGTTTCCAGGGAAAGTGCTTTGATACCACTTGTAAGGTACCAAATCTATTATAATATCCAAAAACATAAATATTGCAGAGAATAACAGCAAAACAACACAATAGATGAAACCAGGGCACCAAAATAATACCTTTATTGATAGGAAACAATGTTTGCATGCCTCTTCGAGAGGGAAACCTCTAATAGAGCAACGCTCTATTACAATAATTCTTAGGACTAAACTTCTCATACCCTCTACTCCTATTTATAATAAATTTATCTATCCAAAAGAACAATCTAGACGAATATCCTTCTAGAAGGGGAAGATTGCATTAGGTCTTCTTACATTTGACTTATTCTTCTTTATTGCTAGGCCTTGTTAATATTGTCCTTTATTACATGGAAATATATTATTCTACCTACATGAGGGGTTAGGGAGGTTAGGTCCAGAACAAAAATGATTATGGAGGAATAAAACCGGATGTGGAGGTCTTGTTGGATCTACATGGGAGCGGGTGGGTTGAGTAATTTCCAAGCATTCTTTGGAGGTATAATCTATTTTTTGTTTTTATATATTTTTTTAAGGGAGATTGTGTGTAGGATGACGAAAGTCTTGAGTGTTGAGTTCGAGGTGGAGAAGATTAATGGAAAAATTAGCTTGGAGTTGTTGAATTTGAATATTTGATATTTGTTGGTACAACAAGTATTACAGAAATAATTTATGGGAAAAACAAGGAGACCGATGGGTATGACAAACAAGGACTAGGAAGATCGAGATTTGAGATCTCCCAGTCCACTTGTTTGTGTTTAGCAGATGAAGTTTTGTTTAAAATCATTGGAGAGGAGATATAGATAGACTTATGGATAAGAATGAAAATCATTTACATGAAAAATTCCTCGATGAGCCAAATTTATTTAAAGATCCAATTGTACAGTCTACGAATGAAAGAAGGTACCAAAATTGTTGATCATTTAAATGTATTTAATACTTTGATATTTCAATTAACTAGTAAGGATGTAAAAATAAATGAGGAAGATGTGGTGACATTTTTTTGTTCGTTTCCTAAGTCTTTGGATCATTTAGTCACTTCTATTATTTTTATCTCAACATGCACCCTTGAGTTTGACTCTGTTTTGGGAGCTTTGTTGTCTGAGGAGGTGAGGAAATCTAGTATAGAAACCTCCACACCAGAAACATTGGTGGTTAGAGGTCAATCTTAAGAAAGAGGGGAATCAGGAGGTACTTCTAGAACCAAGTCAAAGGGAAAGATAAAATCTTGGTACTGCAGTAAATCAAGGAATCTCAAGAAAGATTGTTGGAAGAGAAAAGAATCAAGGAAGACTATGGCAAGGAAGCAAATCTAGTTGAATCAAGTTCAAGTATGGTTGATGAAGTTTAATCCATTTGTAGTATCTCACACTATCAATAATAATGGTTGTTAGATTCAGGTGCTTCCCATCACATCTATTCACATAGAGATTGATTTTCTTCTTACCAATCTATAGATGTCAGTGTTGTTTTTATGGGAAATGATATTTCTTGTAAAATTATTGGGATTGGGAGCATTAATATTAAATTGTTTGATGGTATTATGAGAATGTTGATGGATGTTAGAAATATACCATACCTTAAAAAGAATTAAATTTCTCCGAGAGTTTTAAATTTTGGAGTTTATAGGTTTATAGGTCAAGGTGGAGTGTTGAAAGTGTGCAAGGGAATCCTAGTGGTTATGAAGGATACAAAGATTGGAAACCTTTACAAACGAGAAAGAATCACTCAAGTAATTAAATAAACATTGGTATCTACTTTCTTATGGCATCAATGATTGGGCCATATGAGAAATAAAGGGATGGGGTTGTAGGTACTGGTAAACCATAAGCTATTTCTAAAATTACAATCTTTGAATTTCTTCAATTTTAATATCTTTGTTGGTTATAGTGATGGAGATAAGGTCTATATATTATGGGATCCTACTTCCCAAAAAAACATCACTAACAAAGATATGTACAAGGAACAATTATATATTGCTCAAGAACACAAAGGGAGATTTGTTTGCAAACTTCAGGATTTGTTGTATGGCCTAAAGGTACCTAGGAAATGGTACAAGATGTTTGATTCCTTGATGATGAGCCAAAATTTTACTAGAATTCAATACGTTCATTGTGTTTACTTCAAAAGTTTCAATGACATCTTCATTATCTTGGTGTTATATGTTGTTGATATGATTGTTACAGGCCCAAGAATGGTTGAAGTTAGTAGGTTAACGACTTAGTTGGTGAGGATGTTTCAGATGAAGGATCTAGGACCAACAAAACAAATATTCGGCATAGAAGTACACATATATGGGAAAATTGCAATATGTGGTTGTCACAATTCTACAGAGAAGATATCGATGAGGTTCAATATGAACATTGTGAAACCAAAAAATATTCCTTTAAATTTTCATTGTAATATTTCTTCAAGTTTATGTCCTAATTGTAAGTAAGAAAGGGTTATATTTATCATGTACCATATGCCAATATAGTAGGAAGGTTGATGTTTGTGACAAAATGTTCAAATATTTCACATGCACATGGAAAAACTAGGTAAAGAGCATGGAAATAGGTGCTTCAGTATATTATAGGTACAAGTATAACCTACAAGGGTTGCAATGATTTATTATGTGGTTATGTTGATTCAGAGGAGGTGGAGTGGTCCATACTATAGCAAACTGTGTAGACAAGTTCACACAACTAGTATTGCTATAGAAGTTGCGGTGGTGTTAAGGTTCTCTTGGCTTGCATAAAAAGTGATAAATGAATGTGGGAAATGTATCAAGTAAACTTATGTCAAGGTGGATATTGTTTAATAGGTGACAACCATATCGCATTTCAAATATCTATGTGGTAATTCATTCGATTCACATCCAATCTAACGGTTTGAATACCTATGTGGGAGTTCAACCAATTCACGAACAATGAAACATTGTGATATTTATGTGTGTATCACATAGAGGCGTCTATAGAATATTGTAATTATGTTTGATGGGTTATTTGCATCTCTAACATTGAACAATAAAATACCATTATGTTTCCCGTAAATATTCTTGGTTTTATTCATTTGTTGTTTTCTATTTGTTGTTTGTTGCAATGTTATTTTTCTCTATTCATTAATAAACTGGTTGCGGGCTCAAATTTCAACAATTTTCAATTTAAATGAAATAAATATGTGATGTCATTATGGCATTATCTTGACAAATATGCATTTTTTTACTACATACAAGGAATGCAATCATAAAAATTACTTCACATAAATAGAGGGTTGACTGAAGATGCTACTTCTTGTCTTGATTTTAAATTTAACTTTAAGAATATCAATACCATTAATAATATTTAACTTTAGAGAAAAGTTATGACTACAATAACAAAATTTTGGTTTCTAATAAAGAGATCATTAAGATCTTTAAGATCATAAAACAATGTCTTGGAATATTTTGTGTAAGATATTTAAGATCACAAAACTTCATGATAAGAAATGGATCATAATATCACGTCATTCATCTTCACAATTGACCACTTTTTTACTACACAAATTAAAATATAATGAGAGGGTGCACAAAATATGCTACTTCTTGGATTAGGTTTTGGGTTTAATAGAAGAGAATGTCTTTCAGAATATTAACACCTTTGTCACAACTAACGTTAAATAAAATCTATGGTTTTCTAGTTAGATTCATAATAGGAAAAAAATGATTTACAACAAAGATGTCAATAACCCTAAGTTAGAAGATAAAAACTACCTTTTTAATGTTGCTAGTTTTAAGAAGAAAATAAATATCATTCCTTCCAAATATCGAAGCTACATCTAATGGATTGGATCTAATTTTTAGAATATTTGTAATACGATTGATATAATGATCACCATATGTTCGACAACACGGGTATTCCAATAGAGGATGAACACCTTCAGTGACCACTCACATAACCAGATCAAAGATCAACACACCGATGTTTTCACATGGTAAAACCCCTATGGGGAAACATCCACGGCCCCAGCCAACACAGCCACTTGGAGCAATTTATTAATGCAAAGAAAAAGATTATAGAGATATTTTACAAGAGAGTTTCTCACAATCGATCATCAACAAATGACCCTTTATGCTCTCTAAATAGAGATCATAGACCAATCGGGTGTTAAGCCACAGATCAATGGTCGTTAAGATCAAGGAGAGTATGAACCATCAAATCACTCTATGTCGGGAACATATCATGACCGTCGACTTTCCTAACTACAAATGCATACTAATACATACTAAAGAAACACACTAAGAAACACATTTTTACCTAATGACACATTAGACCAAGTAGATATTAACTAACTCCTAAGTGTCTAAATATCCTAACATCCCCCTTTAAGAACAACTTGGGATAGGATTGAAGGATTTACAATAGTGGCACAATAGGAGAAGGAAGGAGGCATTAGAGCCTATCCCCCTTTAATGAGAACTTCTTGAACTCCTAACATAGACAGAAGTTTGGAAAACTTCGCTTCTTTAAGAGACTTTGTGAAAATGTTTGCAACTTGATCTTCTGTAGGGAAAAAGAGGACTTCAATAACTTGATCATGAATGAGCTTTCTGATGAAGTACATGTGTAGCTCGATTTGTTTGCTACGTTGATGTTGAATTGGGTATTTGGCGAGCTTGATGGCACTCTGATTGTCACACCAAAGGTTGGTCGGATGATGGTGCTAGAATCCAAACTTTGAAAGGATCTGTCAAAGCCATAGGGCTTCCTGACTTGCGTTTATTGTTGCTCGGTACTTTGCTTTTGCTAGAGAAAGTCAAATAGCCTATTGTTTCTTACAAGCCCAAGTGATAGGTCATGAACCAAGGCTGAAAACCTAACCTGCAGTAGACTTCTGTTCATCAAGGTCGCCAACCCAATCTGAATTAGTGAAACCAACCAATAAAGGAGTCCCCCCTGAATGGTAATGTATCCCTAACTGAATTGTACCATGAACATAGAGAAGTATCCTTTTAGTTGCTTTCCAATGGCTTTCATGGGGTGTTTTCATATACCGGGAAACAAGACCAACAACAAAGGAAAGATTAGGACGGGTATGATTTAACTATAAGAGGTTACCAACTAACTGACAGTACAGGGTGGCATCAACTTCAGGAGAAGTACAGGTGGCAGTAATCTTGACTCCAGACTGGAAGGGAGAAGGGGTTGGTTTACAATCATCCATGTGAAAGAGACGAAGAAGGTCACACGCATACTTAGACTGGGAAAGAAAAATTCCTTCATTGGTTTGAAAAACTTGGAGGCCAAGGAAGTAGTGCAAAAAGCCTAAGTCTGTCATTTCAAAATTCTTCTTAAGGTTGGTTTTCACATGGTTTAAAAGTTTTGAGTCACTACCAATAAGGATAAGGTCATCAACATAAAGGACAAGGATTATGACATGGTTTCCTACTTTCTTGGTATAGACATTAGGATCAGAATGACATCTAGAGAATCAAATGGGAATAAGAAATCTATCCATTTTGGCATACCAAGCTCGGGGAGCTTGCTTGAGACCATAAAGATATTTCTTGAGGTGACAAACAAGGCTAGAGTCATTCTGGACATAGCCGGGAGGTTGTTCCATGTAGATTTCTTCTTACAAATCTTCATGCAAGAAGGCAGATTTAATATCCATTTGATGGACCTCCCATTTATGTGAGGAATCAAGGGCAAGAACAAGGTGGATGGAATTCATTTTGGCTACAGGGGAAAAGGTTTCATGATAGTCAATTCCTTCAACTTGGGAAAATCCTTTGGAAACTAAATGAGCCTTGTGTCATTCAACACTTCCATCTGTTGCATACTTAGTTATGTAGACCCATTTAAATATGATAAGTTTTCTTCCTTTTGGAAGCGGTACAAGATCCCAAGTATCATTTTCCATTAAATAACGACACTCTTCGTTCATTGTTGTATTCCAATCTGGATGACCTGAAGCTTCTTCAAATGTCTCTGGATCATGAGTTTCTGAAACTTGAGCCAAAAGAGAAGAGGCTCGCTGGAACTGTGAATGTATCTGACGTTGATCTAAAGGATCAATGACAAGATCAACAACTGCTTCTCATGTTGAACATACCCATCTAAGACGTGGTGGAGATGGTGCTGGTTCAGGTTCAAAGGACTCATCTGGAGGAGGGTGAGCAGGCAGAGGTGGATTTTCATCCTCACTATCATCAGCTGTAGAAGAAACCAAATCAGAAGAAGGCACAAACGTTGAATATGGATCGTAGGTCGAATAAGGCACAACCACCGAATTAGGCTTGCAGGCCAAAGAAGGAACAAACAACGAATTAGGCTCGCAGGCCAAGAGATTTTTATCAAATTTAACATCTCTTCTAATAATAATTTCATTACAATGTGATTGAAAAAGTCTGTAACCTTTGACATCTTAAGAATAACCACCAAATATACACTTCTCACATTTAGGCTATAATTCTTTCCTTTTCTCATCGGGAATGTGAGCCCATGCTATACTGCCAAATACGTGGAAGTGACTTACATCTGGTTTAATTTTAATCCAAGCTTCTTCTGGTGTTATATTTTTAAGAGCCTCTGTGGGAGTGTGATTTACTATGTAATTTTCACATTTGATGGCTTCTGCCCAATACTTTAGACTTAATCCCTTAGATTGGATCATATAATTAGCCATTTCTTTTAATGTTTGGTTCTTTCTCTCAACAACACCATTTTGTTGTGGTGTATATGGAACAATGTGTTGCAGTTGGATTCCCTATGTAGTCTAGTAATTTGTAAAATTATTGTTCACATATTCACCACCATTATATGTTCTTAACCTTTGAATTTGTTGTCCAGATTGCTTTTCTACAAGGGCCTTGTAGGCCAAAAACTTGTCAAAAACTTTGCTCTTAAGTTTTAAGAAGTAAACCCAAGTACGTCTGGAAAAGTCATCAATGAAAGTTAAGAAATAATTGCACCCAGAAAAAGAAGGAGAAG
>JASDQU010012796.1:32970-64086 GCA_032191745.1 Picea mariana
TTAGGATCTTTTAGATCCTTCATTACAACTTGGTGAGGTGAAAACTCTACAGTTTTACCTTCACCTGAATGAGTAATTTGATATATTGATAGCAGGTTACAAGAAATACTTGGAACGCATAATACATCATTGAAATGACCATTTTCTACTTGTATTGTTCCAGATCCTTCAACACTAAGAGATCTATCATCACCAAAAAATATTTTCTTGGTGTTACACTCATTTAGAGTAGAAAATATGTCTCTATCCTTAGACATATGATAAGATGCTCTAGAATCAATAAGCTACTTATCAGAAGTAGAAGTAGAAGATGTATTGAAGGAGAAACTAGAAGCAGAAAGTGCATGCCCATGAGAAGAAGAAGAATAAGTATGATCAATACTAATGTTGTGCTTATTCATCATTGCTTCTAAATATGCCATCTTCTTGAAACATTTGGACTCATCATGACCATCTTTATCACAAAAGTTGCAATGTCTGTCAGTCTTCTTATTTTTATATTTTGCTCCTTTATCTCCATTCAGAGAAAAAGTTGTCTGAGTGGGTTTGGGACCCTTATATTGCTTGTTGTTGTGGCGAGAATTTTTATTCTTGGGTTTGTCTTTCTGTTGGGCAACTAAGGCTTTGTTGGAGGTACCTGCAGTGTTAATCACTCCAAGTTGTACAAGCTTATCTTCCTCTCTAATCAAAGAAACACAAAAGGACTCAAGAGTGGGTTTTTCATAAGCTTTCCCTATATCCTCTCTCATGGCATAAAAGGTAGATACAAACACAAAATATGCACTACCTATCTTAGAAAGAATAATATATATGCAACGCTCTTCCTCCATTTTTATCTTACATTCTTGACATAAAATTCTGAGTGTTTTAAACCTAGATAGATAGTCTCCAAGGCAAGAAAAATCACTTGGACTCAAGGTAGGTACTTGATTTTCTAACTGTTGTGCTCGAATAATATTGAGTTTACCAAACACAGATTCAATCTTGTCCCAAGCTTCTTCGGGGTTATCAATTTCTTGGAGGTGGTATCTTAAATAAGGAGAGATGGACATTCTAATTAGTCCACGTGCTTCATCACTCCTATTATCCCATTTGTCTTTCTTATCATTATCAGTGGGTTCTTTTTCGTTTCCCAAGGTAATCTGGTACAAGCCTTTACTTGTTAATAAATCTTCCATATGGGATTTCCATTGGAAGTAGTTGGTGCGGGTAAACAAAACATTACTTGTAGAAGCCATATTAAATATGTAGATAATATGGATTTAAAAACTAAAATTGATGATCTGGATGGAAAGAGCTCGAAAATTTATGCAGTTTTAAAAAAAATGGCACTGAAAACAAACTTCGGATGTGAGAGTTATGCCTTTTTAAAAAAAGGCATAAACGATAACCAAATGACCACGTGATAGTGTAAGCTGCTTTATGAAGTGACTCACTTTTATAAAGAGAAGTGAGGATCACTTTTACAATGAAGTTACTTATAACATAAAAGTTGCATGCAAAATAAATAACTCTAAAATAAAATATTAAAGCTATTTATAGTGATTCACTTTTATACTTGAAATGAAATGCACTTTACAATTTTAGCATGATTTTTTCAAAAAAGGTAACAAAAGAGAGACTTGAACTCAAGACCTCTTACTTAATAAGGCAACTTTTAATCAAATGGTATAGAAAAACATATTGTAATGTTTAGAAGGAGGATTGGGGTTGTTGTTGTTTTTGAAGACAGCCTTGGAGAGAGTGCTAAAAAAAACTCTTTTCACACAAAAAAACAATTTTGCTTCTCGATGACAACAAGGGTTAGATCTCGGTTAGCTTACCCGGAAGATTCACCTTTTCCTATTTGTTTCTGATTTTTTGAGATTGCACAGGGTGTGGGGAAAAGAGCATATGCAGATCTAAAAGAGTGGAAACCCGAAAACAAATAATATCAAACTGAAATAAAACCAAAATAAAACTCTGCAGAAATTTAAAAAATGTGTATTTAGGCTTTATACCTCCGGATCTCACTGTAATGGTCGTATCTTGGGAAAATGAAAACCTTTTCGAGTGAAATAAAAAGTGTTTGTGACTGAATTGAGTGCTCCGAATGCAATGGAACAGTCCTCTCAGCCCAAAAATGTACAGAAATGACAGAAAATGGAGATGATACAACTTGGCTTCACGATCTCAATCTATAACATGAGCGGGTCTTCAAACAGGCTCTGATACCATGTTTGACAACACATGTATTCCAACAGAGGATGAACACATTCAGTAACCACTCACATAACCATATCAAAGATCAACACACCAATGTTTTCACGTGGTAAAATCCCTACAGGGAAACATCCACGACCCCAGCCAACGTGGCCACTTGGAGCAATTTATTAATGCAAAGAAAAAGATTACAGAGAGATTTTACAAGAGAGTTTCTCACAATCGATCATCAACAAATGACCCTCCATGCTCTTTAAATAGAGATCATGGACCAATCAGGTTTTAAGCCACGGATCAATGGTCATTAAGATTGAGGAGAGTATGAAGCATCAGATCACTCTATGTCGGGAACATATCGTGACCATCGGATTTCCTAACTACATATGCATACTAATGCATACTAAAGAAACACACTAAGAAACACACTTTTACCTAACGACACATTAGACCAAGTAGATCTTAACTAACTCCTAAGTGCTAAATATCCTAACACTATAATCCTTATATAGAGATATTTTGGGAGATGTTGCATCCATTTTGCAAGTTATTTGAAGTTAAGAGTAACATAATGAAACAAAATAATTAACATTTCTTTATTAATATTTGATCAACCAAGGTTATTCTAAATGACGATAATGCCATTTTCATTGTCATTATCATTAATAAGAATATTTTTTTTTACTAATATCACATCATTTTATTTTCATATTAATTTCAATCAACTAGATTTAAAGATAAATTTATGAACAAAGTAACAAATAAAGTGCTATTTAAAAACCCTGCTTCTTTGTATATCCCAAGTAACTGATCAAATTTGAAGGGTTGGTCTTAATTTTACTTGGAAAGGAATATAATCATCCAACCCTTCAATAATGAAAAGTTATAAAAATACTTGTATTTCAATTGACAAGTGTAAATTAAATAAACCATTCATTAAAAGAAATGCAAAAATAAAATATTCACATTCCAAATCTTTACAATCTTAAAAAAATAAATAATGGTTTTATAAAATTTCAATAAAACTTCATAATTTTTTTCTTCCCTTTTGCATTCATAATATCCACAAAATTATTGTTATTTTACAAAATGAACATATTTTAATAAAAAATAATAAGTAAACATGTACATTACTCTTCCTTTCATTTGATATTCTTCAAAAGTATTAGAGCTTACATCATTATTAAAATCATGAATCTAATTGCCCACTAGAAGAGACTTTCTAGCTTTCATTTTTTTATCATACATGATAAATAACATTCTAATCTATCTTATTTAGAGCATGAAGTGCACTAAGAGAGAGACATATTAACATATCCAATGTCTCCAATGAAAGTCTTGATCTATCATCATTTTTTATCTTGTTTACTTTTTAGAAGTATCATTTTTAATCTTGTTTACTTTTGAGAAGCCTCTTTCAAACAATACTTACTAGAATAACAAGAATAACTTGCCATAATCACATCAAACATAGAAAGTCTTTAAACCATTTAGATTCATTTCCACATAGATCTCATGCTGCGAACATTTGTTTTTTGGAATATGACTTATAAATAGTGTAGGTGAAATGAAATTGAACATTGTATAGTGGAAAAAGAACTTTAAGTAATTACAAGATAAGTATATCTTAGTCAGTCACACAAGTTCCAAGGAAGAGGAAAGTTAAGAAAAAAACAATCGTACTTGAAGATTATGTTAATAGAAAAAACTACTTTCCTTATAACTCTCTCTATTTACATAAATATATATTTAACATATATAATGTTATCACATAAAGTTGTCTAAGGTCCACAGAGCGACCCATTCCAGACTCGAATCAAGAAAACATGCAAGTTCAACTTCCAACGGCTGGATTTCCATGTGGAGTTCATATCGACAGTTCACAGGTGTTCGGAATCCGAAATTGCACGAAGTATAGTGTCATAGCAAAAGGTCTGTAGTCCCAAGGTCGAGCAAAAGTTAAATCTGGACTGTAGATCTCATCGGGAGAGATCGACGGTGGAAAATTATTGTGGGAATTGAGAGTTTGGAATATTTTTAAAGTTGTTCGTCAAAGGTCTGAAGTCCCGAAACCAGAAGTGAGCAGGAGCCTTCCAATCCAGAGGGACGCGTGGCGCTAGATCTGAGCTGCAGAGAAAGTCAATTCGGGAAATTTGAAATGAGAGATGCGTAAAGCCTGAAGTTCCGAAGTGGCTGAAGCCCAAAGTTCTGAAGCTCTCAAAGGTGTAGCCTTGGGTAATATCATGAGGTCATATGGGGGGCATGCCTGGGAAAAGAAACTAGCACCCATTTCTTAGACATTTCGTGAAAGCGGGCATCGAGAATTATGTGGTTTAGTGTTGTGAAAATATCCAAAGGGATAAATCCTGAAGCGTCATATGGGTTAAGAGTCAAGTCACAGCCTGAGGTCACAAGCATGAAGTGGTGATGAAGAAGGAGCTTAGCACATACAACGCCCATATTGGTCACAGGGGAATATTTTCAGAGCCTCGAGGTGCCAGGATTGACTTGAAGAGGTCATGGGCACCACCTGGAAGAATTCATGGGTGTCAAGCCTCATCCTGATCCCAATGAAAGAAATTATTGAATTTAGGGGTGGAATTTGAGACCTCGTCTCACCCCATAAATGGAAAGTGTTGCAGAGAGCAGCCATGAAGGTGAACTGTCCAACCGAAGCTTCCAACTGGATGGATTTTCCTGTAAAATGCATAACTACGCTTGTCTCGCATTTGACATGAGAAGGCCTGCAAATTCTAACAGAGTGGGTGTCGACTGGAAGCTTTGAATGCAAGGGCCTGATCACGCTCCCAGTAGTTGCAACAGTTCTGAGTATATATACTCAGTTTCAATATTTTTTTATGGTCGAATGGTTGAGCTAGGCTCCCTGATATTGTAATATTTTGATTGAGAACAACTAGTTCTCTGGTTATGTATTTGTTTTTGAGACATCTTGGTTAATATAAGTCAGATTTCTTACTCCATCTTATTTTCCTCTAATATTGAGAGAGTTCATGTTTGATTGATTCACATGGATTGTTGCAACTGTATTATGATAAATGTTTGATTATAGTATTGTTATGATTTCTCTTAGCTTCCTTGAAATTTGAATCCAAGATGACCTTGTGTTTAAGTTTTTCCTCCTTAGGCTGCTGAAAAATCTGATGTTCATAGAGGACCTCTACACCTTTCTCACTAAATATTCCTCGTACTCACCCTTACTCCAACTTACTGACTGAAGTTGATTTCATACCTCAATAGCTTATGCATGCTAGTCCATATTTCTGAGTTAGAACGCTATTATTATTGAGTTTTCTTCATTTGACCACTCAAAACTCAATTACCCCTGACATATAAACTAATGGGTACTAGGATTACCTTCAATGCAATCTGAAGGTGACTTCTAGTGATAACATTTCTGGCGTCATTATCGGGGAGCGAATTGAAGACATTTCCCTGGGATAGAATCAAAAAACTTACTTGTTCTGAAGGTGCATTAGAACTCAGTACATCAAAGATTACAACTTTCACTTGGCGACTCCACTGTGTCAACTCCACTATTTTAGTTGTGGTTTCCTCTAGCACACCCGATATGACCCAGAGAACTTTTTTGAGAAGGCTTTTAGCATCTGCTTTCTCAAATTGAAATTTCCCTGGGAGATTGACAACGATCAGATTTGGTCTTTGTTGGTGAACAAAGACCATACATGTTCAGACTGCATATCATTTACCTGGAGACTCCACGATTAAAGTATCGATTGGCGACTCCACTGGTTCTAAATTGAAATAATATTTGATCGGAGGTATGCTTCTTTTAATTTCTCCTATGTTCCTAGTTTTCCTAATGTTGTTCCTACTCCAAATGAATGGGGTGATTATTTGCCCATATTTAGAGAGCGTAAATAGAACAACCTTACTCATCATCTCCTTGAGTTTCATGAACTCATGCATCAATGGGAAATACATCATGAGGATGTATTATTAAAGATGTTCATAATCTCGTTAGTAGGAGATGCTCACATGTGGTACCACTCCTTACCCCCTGCTAGCATCTCCTCCTTGGAGCAGTTTCATGCGGCTTTCAATAGGCATTGTCAAAAGTTTTGTTCCTATGATTTAATTTGTCATAGTTGTTGTGAGGAATATAAATACTGTGTTCAAGATATAATTGATTCTTATGAAAGCTCTGAGGATGAGGGATATACCTCGTAGGAGTTGATAAATCCAGTAAAATCACTTTCTGCAAGAATAGAGAAATTGGAGGCAGATTTTGCTTGCCACTCTTACAAATAAAATGCAGAGGATATTCCGATCATTGAAGCAGATGTTCTTGGCATCCCTGCTTATGATGAAGAAGTGATGTCAGATACTAACCAAGAACAAACAAATTTTGATGGATATCCCAGTGAAGATGATGAAGATAAGAGCTTTTCCATGGTTCCCATTTATGATGATTATGAATCAGATCCTTGGGAGAGCCATGGAGGAGAAAAGGAGGAGTTAAATGGGCAGCTTATCTCCTGTCCAGAATCTATAAACAAGAAGGTATCACCTGGGATTAGCCAACCTTCATCAGTCCTCCACCCACCTATACACTCTGAGAACATCAAACGAAAGGTGAGCAATAATGAAATAAATGAGGTAATTTCCGACTGGTTGAGCATGCCTGATTATGAATTTTGTGACCCTGTGGGGTTATATATGGAGCTGTGTTTTCCCAAAGCAATGAAGCCTACAAATTTTTTCATATTATCATCATTTGGGGGTATAGTCAGTGTTCCAAACCATGTTTTCATTCTATTGTCAGACTTCCCTAACTTTTTGTGGATCATCTGCAATGAAGAAAATAATTATATCAACAGGCATTCTGAGTGGCTATGGTGGAAGTTTTCTTTCACCTAGCACTTTGTAAAAATAAATTAGCTTAGGTTTGTACATAAATAATCTACTTCCAGAGCATGTGTGTTTTCATTCTTTTTGTAAGTAGAGTAGTGTACATATTTCCCTGTTTTCTTTGGAAAAATTTTTGAGCTAGACTCCATAGCCTAACAGCTAAGGAACAGGAACTGTGCATTCTTGGCAGCTCGCAGGGAGCATGTCATGCCCTATGGAGCCAAATGTTATCACAAAAAGATGTCTAAGGGTCACGGAGCGACCCATTCCATACTCGAATCAAGCAAATAGGTGATTTCAGCTTCCAACGGATGGGATTCCATGTGGATTTCAGATTGATAGTTCCCGGGTGTTTGGAATCCAAAAGTGCATGAAGTATAGCGCCATAGAAAAAGGTCTAAAGTCCCAAGGTAGAGCAAAGGTTAAATCTAGACTGTATATCTCATCAGAAGAGATCGACAGTGGAAAAGTATCACAGGAATACAAAGTTTAGAATATTGTTAAATTTGTTCATCAAAGGTCTGAAGTCCTAAAACCCTAAGTGAGAAGGATTCGTCCGATCCAGAGGGACATGTGGCACCAGATCCGAGCTGCAGAGAAAGTCACTTCAAGAAATTTGAAATGCAAGATGCGTAAATTCTGAAGTGTCGAAGTGGTCGAAGCCTAATGTTTCGAAGCGCTTAGAGGTGGAGCCCCGGGTCACAACCCGAGCTCATATGGGGGGCGTGCCTGGAAAAATAAACGAGCACCCATTGCTTAGAGATTTCGTCAAAGCGAGCATTGAGAATTCTATGGTCTGGTGTTGTGAAAATATCCAAAGGGAGAAATCCTGAAGCGTCATATGGGATAAGCACCAGGTCACAGTCTGAGGTCACAAGCATGAAGGGGTGATGAATAAGGAGCTTAGCACCTACAACACCAGTATTGGTCACAGGGGAAGATTTATAGAGCCTCAAGGTGTCAGGATTGACTTGAAGAAGTCATGGGCACCGCTTGGAAGCATTCATGGGTGTCAAGCCTCGTACGGGTCCCAATGAAGGAAGTTATTGAAGATAGGGGTGGTAGTTGAGACCTCGTCTCACCCCATAAATGGAAATCACTACAGAGAGAAGCCATGAAGGCAGGTTGTCCACCCAAATCTTCCTCATGGATGGATTTTCCTATAAAGCGCATAACTGTGCCTATCTCGCATTTGACATGAGAAGGGTTGCACAGTCTGACAGAGCGGGTGCCGACTGAAAGCTTTGAATGCAGGGTCCTGATCATGCTCATGGTAGTTGCAGTAGTTCTGAGTATATATACTCAGTTTTGATATTTTGTTATGGTCGAATGGTTGAGCTAGGCTCCCTGATATTGTAATATTTTGATTGAGAACAACAAGTTCTCTGGTTATGTATTTGTTTTTGAGACATATTGGTTAAGCTAATTCATCTTTCTTACTCCATATTATTTTCCTTCGATACTAAGAGAGTTCATGTTTGATTGGTTCACATGGATGGTTGTAACTGTATTATTATAAATGTTTGATTATATTATTGTTATGATGTATTTTAGCTTCCTTGAAATTTGAATCCAAGAGGACCTCATGTTTAAGTTTTTCCTCCTTAGGCTGCTTGAAAATCTAATGTTCATAGCGGACCTCTACACCTTTCTCACTAAATCTTCATCCTACTCACCCTTACTCAAACTTACTGAATGAAGTTTATTCCAGACCTTAATTGTTTATGCATGTTGGTCTAGATTTCTGAGTTAGAACACTATTATTGTTGAATTTTCTCCATTTGACCACTCAAAACTCAATTACCTGTGACATATAAACTGATGGGTATTGGGCTTACCTTCAATGCAATCTGAAGGTGACTTCTAGTCCTCCACCCACCTGTACACTCTTATAACATCAAACAACAAGTGAGCAATAATGAAATAAATGAGGTAATTTCCAACCAGTTGAACATTCCTAATTATGAATTTTGTGACCTTGTGGGGTTATGTATGGAGATGTGTTTTCCCAAAGCATTGGAGCCTACAAATTTTTTCATATTATCATCATTTGGGGGTATAGTTAGTGCTCCAAACCATATTTTCATTATGTTGTCATACTTCCCTAACCTTTTGTGGATCATCTGCAGTGAATAAAATAATTATATCAACAGGCAGTTTTGGTGGCTATGGTGGAAGTTTTCTTTCACCTAGCACTTTGTAAAAATCAGTTAGCTTATGTTTGTACATAAATAAGATCCTTTTGGAGCATGTGAATTTTCTTTCTTTTTGTAAGTAGAGAAGTGTAAATATTTCCCTGTTTTCTTTGGAAAAATGTTTGAGCTAAACTCCATAGCCCAACAACTAAGGCATTATCACTGCGCATTCTTGGCTACTCGCAGGGAGCATGCCATCCCTTGTGGAGCCAAATGTTATCACATAAAATTGTGTAAGGGTCGCAAAGTGACCCATTCCAGACTCGAATCAAGCAAATAGGCGATTTTAGCTTCCAACGACTGGGATTCCATGTGGAGTTCAGATCCACAGTTCGCGAGTGTTAGGAATCCAAAAGTGCATGAAGTATAGTGCCATAGCAAAAGTTCATAAGTTCCAAGGTCGAGCAAAGGTTAAATTTGGACCATAGATCTCATCGAGAGAGATCAACGGTGGAAAATTATCGTGGGAATTGGGAGTTCAAAATATTGTTAAAGTTGTTCATCAAAGGTCCGAAGTTTCAAAACCCGAAGTGAGTAGGAGTCGTCTGATCCAGAGGGACGCGTAGCGCCATATTCGAGTTGTAGAGAAAGTCACTTTGGGAAATTTGAAATGAGAGATGTGTAAAGCCCGAAGTGCCGAAGTGGCCAAAGCCCGAAGTTCTGAAGTGCTTAGAGGTGGAGCCCCAGTCACAGCCCGAGGTCATATGCGGGGCATGCCTGAGAAAAGAAACTAGCACCCATTTCTTAGAGATTTCATCAAAGCGGGCATCGAGAATTATGTGGTCTGGTGTTGTGAAAATATCCAAAGGGAGAAATCCCGAAGCATCATATGGGATAAGCTTCAGGTCACAGCCCGAGGTCACAAGCATTAAGGAGTGATGAAGAAGGAGCTTATCAACTACAACGCTTGTATTGGTCATAGGGGAAGATTTGCAGAGCCTCGAGGCATCAGGATTGACTTGAAGAAGTCTTGGGCACTGCCTGGAAGCATTCATGGGTGTCAGGCCTCGTCCTGATCCCAATGAAGGAATTTATTGAATATAGGGGCAACAGTTGAGACCTCATCTCACCCCATAAATGGAAAGTGTTGCAGAGAGCAGCCATGAAGGCGGACTGTCCACCTGAAGCTTCCTCCTAGATGGATTTTCCTGTAAAATGCATAATTGCACCTGTCTCGCATCTGACATGAGAAGGCCAGCATAGTCTGACAGAGCGGGCACCAACTGGAAGCTTTGAATGCAGGGGCTCGATCAAACTCCTGGTATTTGCAGCAATTCTGAGTATATATACTCAGTTTCAATATTTTTCTATGGTTGAATGGTTGAGCTAGGCTCCCTGATATTGCAATATTTTGATTGAGAACAACTAGTTCTCTGGTTATGTATTTGTTTTAGAGACATCTTGGTTAATCTAAGTCATCTTTCTTACTCTATCTCATTTTCCTCTAATACTAAGAGAGTTCATGTTTGATTGATTCACATGGAATGTTGTAACTGTATTATGATAAATGTTTGATTATAGTACTGTTATGATTTCTCTTAGCTTCCTTGAAATTTGAATCCAAGAGGACCTTGTGTTTAAGTTTTTCCTCCTTAGGCTGGTGGAAAATATGATGTTCATAGCGTACCTCTACACCTTTCTCATTAAATCTTCCTCCTACTCACCCTTACTCCAACTTACTGATTGAAGTTGATGCCGGACCCCAATTTCTTATGCATGCTAGTCCAGATTTCTGAGTTAGAATGCTAGTATTATTGAGTTTTCTCCATTTGACCACTCAAAACTCAATTACCTGTCATATATAAATTGATGGGTACTAGGCTTACCTTCAATGCAATCTGAAGGTGACTTCTAGTGCTATCATATAATATAAATGAATATATACACATTCTATATAGTTTTTAAATATGTGTATGTGTGAACAAAACCATTATAGCATATTCATGACATTTGAAATTTCAGCTGTAAGGAAAATGAAGGGAAGCTTTTATCATAGTAGAATTTTTTTTAGGATATATACCATAAAAATATTTTATTTACCTACAAACACCCACAACTTATAAATGAGGAGGGAATGATGCTCAACATAAGACATATGCAAGCACCAACAAACACCCACAACTTACAAATGAGGAAGGAAGGATGCTCATCATAAGACATATGCATCCATTGGTAATTTAATAACATATTAGTACACAATAGCTACTTATATAAGACGAGAAAGGCTCCTTGGTTTTGAAGTCTTGTAAGATTTACAATTTACGCATACAAAAAACAAATATATCATATGAAACTAGAACTATAAAAAAAAATACTTGGAATATCCTAAGGCTTGCACTTGTTGAAGTCGACCTCAACAATGGCCCTCTCTGTAAAGGTGATGTCAAGGACCTTTCTAGCAATATATTGCATGATCAAATCTTCATCAGTGGGATGGAACTTGAATCCCAAGGGAGATATGTATCACCCTTTTTTCATGGGAATACATAAAATCTGATCCTTCCATTTATGAAATCTCCTAAAATTTCATGAATGCCATTGGTTTCAGTATTCAAGATTTTGATTAATAAAAGAGAATAAATCACCCTCTCCAGATTACAAGAAATGGATGAAAAGAACTAACAGGAGTGGGAATGGGTGTTGACTTCTTATATGGGTGTTGCGAGGGGTGGAAGAACATGACATAAACGATGGGATTGATGGGGCAAGAAGATAACTAAGGATGAATGAAACAAATTCCCCTTTGTACTTGTGTAAGAAAACCATCACCATAGATAAGCTAGCTTGCTTGGTATGTAAGAAAATAATCACCATCACCAAAGAAATTAGTTGCTTTGATAACCCTTAAAATGGGGTTTTGTGTCAAAGGATTTTATTGATTCTTTGATTCTTTATGGTAGCGAGTGGTGGAGAGGGGTACACTGAAAACGTGAAGAGCAATTACACCCACAGATCAAATCCATGATTTATTGAATCCTGATTACATTTGAATATTTAGCACAGTCCGACCTTAAATGCATGATAAATGCATATATTTAAAATATATTATAAATTGTATAAAATTAATATGGACAGTCAATAAGTCCCAAGGATTAACTCAAGTGGTTTTGAGTGAGACGTGAAGCTATCTCCAACAGAGGAAGTCACGGGTTGGAATATCTTATTACCCCTTGGGATTAGATCCGAACCTAATCAGGGGCAGAGGAAGTACTGAGAATTTCCTATGAGATATTACCTCGGACAAAAGAAAAAAAAATAATGGACGATCAATTTAAACAATTTCCCTTCCTTTTAGACATTGCAATTAATTCTACACTTCATAGTGGACGGGTAAAATTTAGATTTTAAATCTTTTCTTAAAGCCAAATTCTCATTCACACTTCTTTGATCGGCCAAAACCCTTTGGAAGTGCGATGGGTTCAATTTTGAACGCTGATATCCCATGTAAAATTACTATTTATAATATTAAATTTTAAATTTAATTTATTTAAATTGAAAAAACAAATAAAAAAAAGATATTTGATGGTGTTGAATCCATTTTTACATTAAAAATAATAATTTTAATAATCCAAAATTCCAATTTATATTTTTTTTTCTTATAATCAATTAAATCATAATTTTTCTCCTTTAGTTAAAAATACTAAATCTAGCATTTAAAAAATACACTTTTGTGTTAAACATTATATACCTTTACATTAAACATTATCACATATATAATATAATATGTAATTACTAATAACTAACAAGTACGCATTGCATTAGCATTATCAATACCTGCTGCCAGGTATGAAGTTTGATAACTACGATTTCACTCCCTAAGTAACTAAGTGTGATTGTCAACTTTAAGTGATATTGTTTTTAAATAATTCTCAATTTGAGCAGAAGAAAAGATTTATATCGTCTTTATCTACTACGGGATGTTGCGGAAAGAGCAATGCTCTTTGTGTAAATTCCCTATATGGATTTCATAAATCTGTTTGGTCTGTTGGAAGACGAGAACAACTTAACATAATGCGCTCATTTAAAGAATGATAGTTTTGTGAAGATGTTTCTCAAAGATTTCTTCACCTTTTTACATATAAGAAATTGTCTTAAACTATAAGATTTCTTCATTTATGTCACGTGGAAGACGTCTTAAACTAGTTGGGCATCAATTTTTATTGAGGAATCGTTTTTCAAAATTCCATCTATAGTAATGTTAAAACAACCTTGTAAGACAGACAAGATGAAATTATAGGTTTACTGAATAATAACATTATGATACCACTGATTACACATCTTTAGTGGGTTATCTTGGCCATGGTTATTATACCTAACAATTAAAACGAGTTTAAATATTTTAATTATATATATCTGCAATGGTTATTATACCTAACAATTATAATTTTTTATAATTATAATATATATATTTGTAATGCAATGGTTATTATACCTAACAATTATAATTTTTTATAATTATAATATATATATTTGTAATGGTTACTATAATTTGTTATTATAAAATATACTAAATGGTTAACAGTTTCTAATATTCTGGTGTATCATATGGTTTCTGAGGGTAGGATAAGGGATAAATTCAAAGAGAGATTTGAGGAATTGTGTTCATTCATCCCTCGTGGCGCAAGGATACGTTCCATGAAAATACATTTTTTTTTAAATGAAATGAAATTTTATGACCATCCATTGACATTGGGATTTAATATCTATAGCTATTAAGAATATATGCAGTATCCAGTTGTTTTTCTCTTAAAGTTCAGTCAGAATTAGGTCCAAAAAATGAGTTTTTGTTGTTGATGTATTTGCAGAAAGACAAGGCTTCCATATTGGCCTATAAGAGGGAGTGTTTAACCAGTCTCAAATATAGTGCAGAAGAACTTGAAGCGAGGAATAAACAGTCGGAATCAAAATTGAAGAATCTCCCACGTGCTCAAACTCGGGAGGGTGTAACCACTAACACAACCCTGCAACAACAAGGCTCCACAAGTACTGAGGATGGCGACAATGTGGTGACAATTGAAGTATCAAAGAGGGGAGGAAGTTATACTCCTAATTATGATGAAACAGGAAATAAAGTAGTGGTGGTGGACAATCATCACCACTTTGACATGTGCTGGCAGGTGTTGTGATTTCGAGTCTAGACGGTGAATTTTTGATGTCTTTCCTGAATTTGACACTGGTGGGGCATTTTTCCAACTTTGTTAATATTGGTCAGGCATTTTTCAAACTCTATTAAGTTATTGCAATGGGGTATTATGGACGATAAAGTTGGCCATAATGGGTATTATGGAGGATTAAGTTGATCACAACGTGGAAAATTGGGTTGGATTTCATAAAAAAATATTGTGCAAATGAACAGTTTCCTTTAGCATCCCATCTTTCAGTGGTTACAATGTTTGTTGTTTTAATAAATATACAGTCACCACCATTATTGTGCATGAATCCGTATAAGATTTCATTGTGTAGTTATCCATATAAGAAAACATTCATACAATGACTATGAAAAATATTTCAACGGATATTATGTATGCCTTACCTTATGGTATTATAGGGTTAAAAAGTTGAGGTTTTGACTAATGGTTGCTAATGGTTGTGCGTTTTGAATTGGATTAACTCACTACATCACTTAATGATGAAAATCCAAAAGAAGGAACGAGATACTTGAATTTTAAATTGGCTTAGTATTCTATTTTATTAAATTTAAAGTTAAAGTTTAAATTTTGAAAATTTCGCAAATCACAGTAAAAAAACTATTACATTACACATAGTAGTTATTAAATTTCACATTACTTACTTTGTTATTTAACTCGGTAGGTATTTCGTATGCAATGGATACTTGTTTGTAAAGGGAATACACTTCAACATTATCCAATTAAGATAGAGTAGTTCACTTTATTTCCAATTAGATTAGTTTGATTTTTCATAATGTGGGCATGTTAGTTATTTAGTTGTATCATTTATGGCCTTTTAGCTGGGTGCATGAGTAGAACCAAGATTTTGTACCTTGATTTTTCATATTTCTCTTATTTCTTTGTATTTGGTTGTTCTCTGGCTCTAGGTTATAAGATTCCATTTTGGGAAGCCTTTAATTTACATCATTTGGTATTAGAGCATCGATGTAATACACTCGACTTCCTAGTTCTCATTTAGGCTGATGGGGTGTCAAAATTTTTCTTTTTCCAACTACTTATTTTCTTCAATTGAACCTTGTAGATTAATTCTTCTCATTGAGATATTTCCAACGAGAGTAGCCATGCTCAGTTTCAAGCTCTATATCAAAAGTTACAGTATTCCAATGTTTTAAGGCCTTCTACCCTCAATTCCACCCCAACACCATGTGGCACCATGATACATGTTTCATCCTACATGGAACTGATGTAGAGTTAATGTGGAAGGTGCCACCTATCCCATGATCCTCGTCTGATTGGATCTATAGATCAACAAATCTAACATATTTTAATCCCTTCTATACCATCAGAGTCACTCATTGAAGTGTGTCCACTCCAGGTTTCCCTGGACACTTTGATGGCCCCAGTCTGATGGCCTCTACCTCCGAAAAATTGGATTGTCCAGGTGATCTGGTAATCTATGACTCTTATTGCATCTGGATCCTTAACTTTCATGGAATTGAATGACCTTACACATTATCATCGCACTCACGTCAGTGGATCCCATGAAATTTCAACGAATTTCATGCATCTCATCCACCCTATGATCAACAATGCATATCATGTCTTGGATTAATCCCATCAAAGTGTAAATCCCACCAGATCCATGGATCACTTCAACCAATGCCCCTCCGATGGAAGTTTGAGATCTATCATCTGATAGATATGAGGGATAAGGTTTAGACACTTGTCCTCAAGGAATTTCTTTGACATGATCGTTGCTCGGCCCTTTCTTCCATTCACAAGTTGCCACATGTCCTCCTCTAAACATACTGGCACTCTACACCTTCATCACGTCACTCCATTCTTAGCCTCGTTTAAGTGGGATACAATGTGACATCCAAGTTGGAAACTAGGACAAGTGGTCCTATTAAGCTTTTCCACCAGGCCTAACAAGTGGCACTCACCTTCCACAATCGCTCCCTGAAACTACCGAAACACCTTGACACATGGCACAGTTGCCAACTAACACATATACCCTCCACATGAACTGATGTTGCATACACATCTGTTGATTATTGGAAACTCCTTCCATTCAACATTATCCAATTAGGATAGAGTAGTTCACTTTAATTCCAATTAGATTAGTTTGATTTTTCATAATGTGGGCATGTTAGTTATTTAGTTGTACCATTTATGGCCTTTTAGCTGTGTGCATGGGTATTTTATTATTTTCTGTCTCAACCGTTGTGTTGTGTGCATATTGATTGGACCCATTGTATTCCCATTTAAAGGTCATTTGGAAAACATAATAAACCAATCTTTTGTACCTTGAGTTTTTATATTTCTCTTATTTCTTTACATTTGGTTGTTCTCTAGAGCTTCCATTTTGGGAAGCCCTTAATTTACATCATTTGGTATTAGAGCATTGTTGTAACACACTCGACACCCTGGTTCTCATTTAGGCTGACGGGGTGTCGAAAGTTTGATTTTTCCAACTTCTTATTTTCTCCAATTAAACCTCGTAGATTAATTCTACACATCGAGAGCTATCCAAAGGCAGTAACCATGCTCATTTCTGAGTTGTAGATCAAAAGTTATAGTCTTCCAAGGTTTTTGGGCCTTCTACCCTCAATTTTACCTCAACACCACGTGGAAACCTAATACATGTGTCATCCTACATGGTACTGATGTAGTATTGATGTGGTAGTTGATGTGGCAATTGCCACCTATCGAACGATCCTTGTATGATTGTCTCTCTAGTTCAACAAATATGATCTATTTGAATCCATTCTATACCATCGTAGTCACTTTGAAGTGCGTCCACTCCAATATTCCCTACACACTCCAATGGCCCCAATCTGATGACCTCCACTTATGACAAATTGGATGGTCCTGATGATCCAGTAATGTACGACTCTTATTGCATCTAGATCCTTAACTTGCATGGAATTTAATGACCTTCCCCATTCTCATAGTACTCACGTTAGTGGATCCCACAACATTTTGATGGTTGTTGTGCATCTCATCCACCCTCAAATCAATGGTGTAGATCATGCCTTAAAGTACTCCCATAAGAGTGTAAATCCCACTGAATCCGTGGCTCACTTTGACCAATACGCCTCCGATGGAAGGTTGATATCTATCATCTAATAGATCTGAGGGATAAGTTTTAGACACTTGTCCTCAAGTAATTTCTCTGATGGGATCCTCGCTCATCCCTTTATTCCATTCACAAGTTTCCATGTGTCCTCCTCTACACATACTGGCACTCTACATCTTGATGATGTCACTCCACTCTTAGCCTTGTTTAAATGGGATACTGTGTGACCTCCGAGTTTACAACTAGGACATTTGGACCTATCAAGCTTTGTCACCGGGCCTAACAAGTGGCACTCATGCCTTGTCACAATCGCTCTCTGAAATTAACAAAACACCTTGACACATGGCACAGTCACCAACTGACACATATAACCACCACATGAATTGACATTTTGTACACATCATCACTGATTACTGGCAACTCCTTCCAGGTGCTGACACATTTCCTCTATGCATTTGATGGATGACTTCATCCTTGTCAGTATGACGTCACCTTCCTCATGGCCTTTCCTAAGTGAAACCCACCCATATCTATGTTTGATGTTTATTTTCCTACTCACCGATGAACGACCACAATCACAACTCGGAGCCTTCCTATCGGAGTACCTTAACCAAGGCTACTCTGATGACCCCTTTGTGATCGAAAAATAAGATTGTTTGATGCCCCTCCCGATAGATTCGACAGTCCTGATTGATCCTCGGGAACCTTCCATTAGAGTAGCTCTATGGCTAGTCTCTAGGGTTACTCTGACCACAGACTTTGACGGTCCCTCCTCGAGTGATGACCATGATTTACTAGAGACTCCCTCCAATGGATCTAACGGTCGATAATGGCCTTGATCCTCGACAAGCTTTAGAGTGCAAGGGACTCCGATCAACAACCAGGATTGATTCTCTATGTCGATTTGACGACTGAGGTTATTTTTGAGGTACAGCTTGGGTTTCCATAAGTTTAGCAATCTCCTTCAGGACTTTGCCAAAAAATTTTATTTTTCAACAAAGTTTACATTTATCAGTTTGAAATAGGACCTCATGGTCAGAAATACATCCTGATTTCTTCTCATCCTTTACCATTCATTATAAAACCCTCTTGTTCCTTGAGAAATCTCTAGTCATTTACTCCTCGACGCTCACTTGGGAATTTCAACCAACGCGTTGTCCATACCAACACATGGAAATTTCCAATCCGAAATTGGGCTAAACCACATCAATTTATAGGGTTGAACTCAAGGAAAACACAGAAAAATTCTGCATATGCATAAAGATATAATTTTGGCAGCAAATATTCAAGGAATATTTACAAAAATAAAAACCCATGACAATAGTTACATAATAAAAATTTATTTACAAGTGTAATTTCAGAAGCAAATAACCATGAAAAATAACCCATGACCACAATTCTTGTACCATTTTAACAATAGTATGTTGAAATATAAATGACACAACAAATACCCAACAAATGAGTACATAATCATTCATAAAGTAATTAAAACAAACACTTGGTGAAAAATTGTTTGATATAAATAGCCATCAACTGCATGTAGACCTTTGACTTTCCTCTTGGCCTTAGACTCTTCTACTTATAGCTCAGCAGTAGCTCACCCCTGAGCTGGGCACAAAATCCACTTGGGAAAGGAAATCCAAACCCACATTAAGTATGTCAAACAACAACAATGCTCATATTAAAGTACATAGTTTAGTATCCAACCTATAGTCCCTCATTCCCCACATGCATGTCCCACCCCAGGAAGTGTGCCCCTTATCTTCTCAAAAGTCCTTCCACTTCCTCACTTTACTTTTGGGATTCAACAATAGGGGGGACAGGAAGTATCATATCCCTATAGCTACAACTTGGCTCCTTGGGAAAATAATTCCCAACAATTCTCTCACCTGGAGTGAATTCTTATGGGCCCGGCAACCTTCTTATTCAACAACTTATGGTCCTGAAAACCTTCTTCTTCAATACATGGGTCTGACAACCCACCTCTTCAATGACTTATAGTCTTGACAACCCACTTCTTAACTGCTTATGGTCCTGATAACCACTTCTTCAACACACAGGACTCACAACCCACCTCTTCAACCCATACCACCAAGGATTTAGAGGATACTTTTATCTCCATAGCTCCACTCTCAGTGATGGTCTCTCTCCTCTAGAGAAAATGAATGGCTCCAAGAATGTTTGGAGAGAATGATTGTCTAGATGGGAAATTACACTAAGCTTTCCCAATATATTTGTATGTTCATGAGATGACACGTGTCACCTCATAAACCTCTCTTGCACCCACTTGGTGGTTCGTTCTCTTTCTTTGGAAACTTAGGATAGATACATGTATTCCATAAATTATGTTTTCTAGAAAATATTATTAAATATTCTCTTGGCTTAATCCCCCTAGGCTTAGCCCCTTTCCTACACTCTTAGCCCCCTTTCCCCTCTCTAGTGGATTTTATCCCCCTTGCTTTTTTTTTGGGCCGGTCTACAACAGTGGTGTGATTTCATTAATATCCAAGTGATTTCATTTTACATTAATAGGCGAGTTGTCCTTTCAACATCTAGTCTCTTCAGCCTAATAATAACATAGGAAATTGGGCCAATAATATCACAGCTCGCCAACCTATAGAAATTAAATATATGTACAATTATAATTGGGGATCAACCTGGGGTTATTACATTCCCCTCCCCCTTATTTACGCAATGTCCTCGATGCATTAAATATAGTTTTCCTTCCAAAATTCTTCAAAAAGATGCATGCCTTGGCTATTGAATCTTGGTATCCTTTTGGTCTTGTCTTCATACTTCAGCTAGAAGTATTTTTCCTCTATTCCACATATTTTCTTTAGTAATATTTCAGCTCAATGGAACATTCTTGTGCTGCCTCTTCCTTGTTGCACTCACCCTTTCAAGTTGAGGAATCCATTCATTGATAAACAATCCTTCAGTGATCCATCTTGCCTAGGATTTCATACACAAGGAGATTGCCAACAAAATAACAAACCCCCACTAAGGATCTGTAATTATAGGGCTCTAGCGTCCCAATAATAGCTTATCTTCTCAATTATTCTAGATGTAATAAATATTTTCTCATCTATATCACATACATACATTCATCATGAGACAATATTATAAAAATTTCACTTAGAAATTCAAATTTATTTAATCAGGAAAGTCAACTTTTTCCTAGAATATGAAATTCCATGTCATATTTTCTTGGTTGTTGCAGCAACAGGCACCGATCTTCATTATAGATTTCAACAGTGCCATATTTGGAACTATTTTTCCTGCAATACTTCCATATTTCATTCAACCAACCGATTTTTAGTATTTCATATACAATATGTTTTCTTATAGTATTTTACAAAATCTCACAAAGTGTTCTCAGAATTATTTACACTTATCATTTCAATCACCACTATTGGTCCACTAATTAATTCACAATCAACCTTTTCCTCATCACAATTATTTGCAAGGAACCTATCATTATCTTCCTATTCAATTTTCATCAATTAAGCCTTTCTCTCTTCTAGACATATATTTTCATTACTTTGTTTCCTGAACAGAAAAATTACTTGTATTTCATCCTTATTTGACTACTTCAAGCTGCAACTATCTTGTTGCAATATGTAACAACTGCTAAAAATTATCCGCACCTCATGGGTTAGTATTAACTACATCATATAAGTTGTTAACATATCCATTTGTACAAAAGATAATGTATACATGCATTTCTAAAATTCATTACATGAATTCTTCAAGCATACACACTCTATGTTATCATACATGAGTGCAGAATTACCATTTCTACACTATGTATGAATGCAAATTTCCAAGCATGTATATTCAATGCACTCTTTCTTTATATTTTCATAAATCCTTATTCTAAATCATGTATGCCACCATGATAATTAGATGGTTTGGAAAATTCCTCGACACATCATCCATACACTTCCTATTTTCTTTCTCAACCATTTGGATGAATTCCTTTTCATCCTAAGCCCTACACCAAGAAACAATTTATGCGGTGCTCTTATTTGTTGGAAAAAGGTTGCAATTCAAACATTGGTTATAGTAGGAATTTATTTGGATACTTGTGTGGCACTATAGTCTTTCCATATCCAACCATGTCATGGTCTCACACATGGTTAGATTTATTGGCATTCACTTCTATAACAGGGCCATACCCCTTTCTTTCTTTGGTTACTAATCGATAACCCAAAGATCATGACATATTACTCTGTCATATGAATGCATGTAAAATATAATAGCTCTACAACTATGCCAATCCCATGGCTTATACCGTACCATACATATATCATTATTTTTAATGCATTCAAATAAAATCTTTTATGCAATAAAATCTGGATGAGGGAAATTTTACCTATTTCCCTTCAACAATATTACAACATAGATACATAAAATTCATACCTGCATAGATGCTTACTAAATTAATTTGATGCTACCTGATTATCGGGTAACTATAGAACCTTACATGTTTCCCTTAACAACCGAATATGAAACAATTATCCCTCCCCATTATCCTCATAAGGATGGCTATCAATAGTAACTTCATCGACAATATTTTTCAACTGTCATAACCTATTTATTCCCTATATAAAATTAGACTATTTTGAGTCTACAACAAATTATATGCATTCTCAAACATTCCAACATGCAATGATGCATATCTACATGGACTAAGAATGCACCCTTAACATGCTCATGATGCACATGCATTTTAGCTTTTGTGTTAAGTATGGTTTTCCAACATGCCATATTATGATTGTTTCTACGACACTGGAACCAACATCTTTCTTCCCATGCAACTTTGTTTATTGTTCTTGGTTGTTCTTGACTCTTATTGAATTCTCCTGTATTCTTGTGTGCCCTTTCTATCACGATTGAGAAAAAAATATTTCTCTTATGATTAATTTTTAAGCCAACCATTCATGACCAATTTGTATTTCCAGCCATACATTATGTTGTTGTTCAATCTTCAACATTCATTTATTAAATGGATCCCTCTGACCCAATGCATATATGAATAGATTACACATTCAACCATGCTCTCTTTTTGACCTTGGGTCTTCAACACCCATAAATTTTACAGGATCAAACTGATTCAAGTTGCCCTCTGTGAATCACTTCATTTCTTGTGGTTTCTTACACCAATCAATTTTTCTTTTGGCTTTGTAGATATCAATTTATATTAGTAAACATTACCTTTATCTGAAATTATGAACTCTAGTGGTGCTTCCAGCCTCTTGGAGTAACACCAATGGATCCTTTCCACTTGATATGGTTCTCTCAAGTACCACCTGTAACATCCCCAACTCCTTTTTGGGAAATGCCACATTAAAATTCTGACCTCTGATACCATTTCGATTTACTGATATGCTTTGCATATGAAAACATTTATGCATAATAATAACAACATACCATAGTAATTCACAAACACAACTATAAAAAATATTCCATAACAACGACTCATAATTATATGCACGGTAATTAAAGTGAGCATAAGAAAAACACTTATCTTATGGATAGTAACACCAACTGCATGCAGACCTTCCAGATTCCTCCCAACCATATGCCACACTGCTCATAACTATCAGCAGTGGTCACCCTTGAGCTGGGGATAAAACTCCACCAAGCCAAAGGAAATCCTAAGCTAGGCTAAGTTCTCTCAAACAACAACAAATCTCAAACTCATGTGTCAACTCTAGAAAATAAGCTAAAGTCCCTCATCCCCCACATGCATGTCCCAACCCAAGAAGTGTGCCCCTTCTCTACTCAATATTCCTTTGGATACCCCACTTCCATTCAAGGGTTCATCAACAAGACAGATAGGGAGTCTCATACCTCTGTAGCATGTATCTTGCCACTTTGGGAATCAACTCCCAACAATTCTCTCACCTGGAGAGAAGGATCACGAGATTGATAACTTGATTCTTCGATAACCCAGGGGCCTCAAAGCTCACTTATTCAACATTATATGGGCCTGACAACCTGCTTCTTCAGTCCAATTCTATCTAGAAAACTCTGGCATGCTTTCCCAATCTAAGTACGGCTACATAGTACGACTTCCAGGTACGAAGGATGGGAAATCATGGAATAATGATAAAGGAATGATAACAAAGATGAGGAATTATACTATATCCCCAAATTATATATGCATGTGTCATATGTGACACTTATGACACAAGGGACTAACTCTTTCGCCCTTTATGTAATTCGTTATCTCTCTTTGGAAACTTAGGATAATATATATTATCCCATACTTTAAAATTTTAAGGAATATAATATTCCCTTGGGATTTAGCCTCTTAACCTTAAACCCTTATCTCCCTTTTCCTTTCTAGTGGATTTTGTCCCCCCATCTCTTTTTGTTTGGTGGGTCTGCAACAATGATGTATTTTATTAATAATGTGAGTATGATTAGAAATTACAATATATGAACATTGGCCTTTTAGCAATCCATGCTCCTTGGCCTAAAAGTCACATAGGCACTATGTCCTATAATATCCTCGCTCACCAGCCTATAAAGACATGTTTACAATTACATTGGGTATTAACTTGGGGTATTACACTACCTCTCTTTCTTACTAAGTTAAAATTAGAAAAACATTCTTCTTCAGGATCCTCTATTGATTTTCCTTCAGGAAAATCACCTCCATGCTTGTATGCTTTTGAATTTTCATCCCATCATACATTGGGAAATTATTCAACACTTTTGAACTGCACTCAAAATTCCCCCTAGCATAAGAAATCCCTTAATTTCCGCCACAAGTCTTTGAGTGTTGTCATAAACCCAAAATCACTTGGAATGCACTTAGTGGTACCTTTTTCCTACTTCTTCTAATTACTCCTAGACTTATTCCATTCTATAATTCACTTAGATTTATGTAATGCATTTCCTCATAAGTATGGTTATATACTTCTATATCCACTTTTCACATGAGGCATTACTTTAAGACATCTGCCGACATTCTTTAGAATTCTTGCACCTTCAATACTTCACCTTTAAAGTTATGACAATCCTACCATGCTTCAAACACTACACCACTTTTGATAATAGGTGCTACCCCAAAATTTATATGATTGATCCTGGGAGATGTTTCCCTTAGCTCCAAGTATACACTCTATCTTTTTGTATCTTAATGATATCATTTTGAAATGTCTATCTTTTAAGACTAGTTTTTCCCACAACATACTACTTATATTTACATTGACACCCTTTATAGTTGCACCTAGACCCATACGTTAATATTCTTCAGTCTCAGTCATTGATCATCTTATGAGGTATTCTTGACATAACACTTTGTCTTCAAGTACCTTTGGTCATCCTTGATACCAATTTTACACTCTTTCATATACTATCAAACTATTATTCCATATGAGTCTGTCATACATTTATTATCATGTATTATTGATGTCTTCCCTACTTATCATCCACATTTGATATGCATAATTTTCCTCAACAATTCTATCCCCAAACAAGTATTTCAATATGAGTTTTTTATGTTGCTCATCGAACTCAATTTTTTTGATCAACAACTTATTACAGAACCAAATTAATTTTTTATCTCATTCATTCATATTTAGGTGATCTTAATATCAACCTTCTTTGAATAGATCTTGCAATCATCCTCATGGAAACATTTAACAAGAATTCATTCTTTTCAAACTTCTATAATAGCCTTTACACCTCAAAATACAACTAGGTAATTACAATCATTAACTAGGGCAGTTAAATCCCCAAATCCAACTTCCTTTATGCCTCACTCTATTCTTGGTCAACATACCTTTAACAGGGTAATCCTTTTCCTGTATACCCATTCACTACTTCTTACGCGTACTACGCCATTCCCATATAGTTACCATCCACGTCTATATTTCAAATTGACCCATCAAGTACAAATTCAGAAACATATGTGCACCTTCCTTTTAATATCACTAGAAAACTTCTTTCTCATTGCCTATGCATTTTACCACTCAATTCACAATTTTGTGTGGGTATCTGGACTCTATCCAATATAATTCCAATAGGTTCATCTTAGCCTTAATACATTAGTCATGTAACTGATCTCCAGCCCATCTAGGCCTAGTGCTGGAACTGGAGCTTCAATACCACTATTTAGCACACCCAACCCCCTAGTTCCCATTTAGGTTGGTGGGGTGTCAATTTTTTTTTTCTTCCAACTACTTATTTTATCCAATTAAACCATGTATATTAGTTATTCTCATCAAGATACTTCCAAGGATTGTAACCATGCTCAGTTCCAAGCTATTGTTCAAAATTTATATCCTTCCAAAGTTTCTAGGCCTTCTAACCTCAATTCCACCTTAGCGCCATGAGGCATCTTGGTAGACATGTCATCCTACGTGGCATTGATGTAGCATTGTTGTGGCAAGTGATGTGGTAGATTCCACCTTTCCCACGATCCTCATCCTATTGGCCCTCTAGATCAACAATTTTGATATATTCATATCCCTTATATACCATTGGAGTCACTCATCAGAGTTCATCCACTCCAGGCTTCCCCATACACTTTTATGGCCCTAGTCGGATGACCTCCACCTCCGATGGATCAAAAGGTCATGGAGATATAGTAATATATAACTCTTATTGCATCGATATCCTTAACATGCATGCCATTTAATGACCTTCCTCATTATCATTATACTCGTGCCCATGGATCCCACAACAGATGGATAGCTATCGTGCATCTTAGCCACCCTATGATTAATGGTGCATATCATCCATCAGAGTACTCCCATCGAAGTGTAAATCCCAGATCCGCGACTCACTCTTGTTAGATTTTCAATGAGCTATGTCTCATGTATCCTATTTAAATTTTTTGTTTAACAATAACTTGAACCATAACTACTACAAGAAACCAAGATCACAATAAGAATAACCATGCACAAGAACACAAGAAGTATCATGGGAAACCCTTATCAACAAGGGAAGAAAACCTAGCCAATCCTTTTCTATATTCCTCAAGAGAAATACCTCCCACACCATAACCAAACCTAGCACACAAGAAGGTGATGTAATTCTCATAATTTCATACCACGACTTCTGAAATCATGAGATGACACAATGATATGTGTTTTTCCTCAATGGGGATTCACCTTTATTTATATAATACTTGTCACATCAAATGATGTGTCTATTGGCACAATAGGGCCAACCTCAATAACTCGAAATATAATCATTAATTATCATATTAATTATCTTTTACATTAAGGTGGGGTCGACCTGTACCCTTTACATTACAAATAGGGTTACAAGTAATTCTGACTCTTGAACAATATAGCAAGGGATCTCATACGCCCACTAGTGATCATCCACTAGAGGCACATCCATAGGGATGTCCATATCTCTATCTCACTATGTCTCATAGGAGAACCACACTCACTAGTGCTCAACCACTAGGATCACGTTCACATGTGCTCATCCACATGCACATCCAACTCAACAGATCTTTTTTCCCACTGCATTACGCAGGAGAGTCATTTGTAGTTCATCATCTCAACTCTCTACTCAGAGGCAACTAATACATCGTCTTCATCTCTATCTCATAACAATGCACCCAAATCATGGGAATTCGCACGCTCACCTTGTTCTCAACCACAGGCACGTCCAACTCAACATATTTCCTTTCTCACTGCGTTACACAAGAGAATCATCTGGAGTTATTATAAAATATCTATAAGGAGGAGGCAATCACTACGTTCCATTTATGTTTCAGATAGGAACCACACACCCACCTCGGGGGATCTCTCCTAGTTCTGTGTCCTAGAGGATGTCTCACGCAGCTGTAATCATCAATATTCCCTCTCAGCTAGGGAGGCATTCTCCATCAGGACAAGTCTCGCATGGAACTACTTGAACTTTGTCTTGGTCGTAGTCATCAAAACTCTCTCTCAACTAGAGAGGTATTCTTCACCAAGTCAGTTTGGTGAAGATGTATGCAAACTTCTCATGTGTAGGAAGGTATTGTATGTGTGTTTCTTTCCTATGCATCATGTCTCCGAAAATAATATTTTATATCAATGTGTTTCGATCTATCATGAAACACAAGTTTTTCAAACAACTTCACACAGCTCTGGTTATAATCATAGGATCCATCTCATGATCAAGTAAATTTTTTAGAGGCTTATTAAGCCACACTACTTTTCACACTCAATGATATATACTCTGCTTCTGTGGTAATCAAGGCCATAGAGCTTTGTTTCTTGTTGCACTGGGAAATCATGGAAAACAACAATCGGATGTGCTCTTCCAGTCCATTGTACTTTATGTCCATTCTACATATCCATGCAAACTCAAGTCTTCACTGGAGACATATCTCAGGCCATATCTAATTGTGCCTTGCAAATATTTCAATACATGTTTTTTTGTTGTCCAGTGAGTTTGCCTTGGTTGACTCATGGAATGACTAAGTACATTCACTGCATGGCATGAATGAATTCTGGTGTTAACCATATACATCAGTGATCCAATCAACTGTGGACCAATCTCGTCTGAATCATCATCATTCATTTTCTTCAAATCCATCATCGTGGATTTTCATTCTTTCATACTGAACTTCCTTAATATTCCCATTGTATATTTTCCTTGACTCAGGAAAATATCATCGGTCCTCTGTCATACTTCTTGTCCCAAGAAGTAGTACATGATACTTACATCCTTCATCTTGAAATCAAAATTCAAGGCTTACTTGTATCCAACAACAAGGATTTCTGAATAAGTCATCAAAATCAGGATCTCGTCACCAACACTGTAGTAATGTAGGATTGGATCAACAACACTCTTACTGAGACCCAAACATATCAAGAATCCATCCATCTAGTTTTCAACTCATGGATGGTAGTATAGATGGAAGTGTATCGAATTACTGGATCAATATGTCTCATCATAGTTCAGTCCCTCTTCTTGTGAGAATATTCTGACTACAAGTCTTGTTTTATATATCTCGACACTTCCATAAAATACATGTCTTTTTACCTCTTACATAGCTTTGTCAAGCCCAGACAATCCCTTTTATGGACTACTGCAAAGTCCCTGGGAATATCAACTGGAACAATTGTATCAATGATTGTCTCCCTATGAACTGCTGAGGGGGAGAAGGTATTTGTCTTTTCCTTCTTCTCAATAGTTTTGACTCCCTCTGAGTCAAGTGACAAGGAAAAACATCTTTTTTTGTTGTTAACCTGCCTAGAACAAGGAAACAAATGAAGGGAAACAAAACAAGAATATCTCCTAGAGGATATTCATGAGTATATATCTAGAATCAAAACAATTTAAGGATTGTTTATCACAACTACAAAACCCACTTGTAATGTAGCATGATAATTAAAACAATCAAGCCTGGAGTCTTCACTTCCGGTGTGTTGTTCTTTTGAACGCACTGATACCTTTCTGGGTCCATGATTTTACAAAGGGTTCTTTCCTTCTGCAAGTACCCTTATGAAAATGATGCAAACATTATATATACAAGTGCATAACTAAAAATGTACACTAATGGAGGTTCTTCTTGTTTTGTCAAAGTCATGATGATTAATAATGTTCCTCACTTGCTTTCCTTGTAGCCACCTATACCACACAAGTCTCTGACGAAGTCTGCATCAACCTTCACTATTGTATCTAATTAGAAAGTATTTACACATTAGTAATTCGACCCATCTATTGGTGGTCCAACTTGATATGATTGTTTTATCTTATCAAGGTCATGTCCATTGTTGACATTCAACAAAATTTCAGACACCCTGTTGTAGCCATCCTTGTAGTTCCTGCTGCTACTTAACATTGTTACAATTTGACTTCAGATTTGTATTTTAAGGTTTTCAATCTGGATTCGTAGATGACTCAAGTAGAACTGATGAGATTTATTTTTTGCCTTTAAACTGTAAAAGGTCGATCAATATTGGTTGTAATTATGATCATTATTCTTGGATATCGCTTTGAAGGCCACTCCTATAAAAAAAAGAAAAGCTATTCTACAAGAAATAAGCTCTACTGGTGCAAAGCCAAAGTGAAATACAATGCTCTGGAAGAGGGTACAATGAAGAGAGCCTCAAGTCTCCAAATGCATGTCGCCGAAAGAAGGAGAGGGGGAGTTGTCCTCCTCTGAAGTATCCACTGCTGAATGTGTAACTCTCCTACCGTTTGAGGCCGAAGGGAATAATCTCTGGATAGAGGACTGGCTGGAAGCGCTGTCAACGGGTCGACCATTTTTTTCCTTGACTTATAAGTACTAACCATTATAAGTTTCCATCCTTCTTTCCATGCTTCATAATACAAACATGACTATATCCTTTAAAGTTTTAAACGTTGAACCTGTATCGTCAAATCCTTCAATAAAATGTATATCAAAAATGTTTCTGGCATGCTTGAACCTCGTCACAGTTTCTTATTCCAAAATTTATTGTAGTGATGTGTCACATAAATGTTGTCTTCAACTGTAGCATTGTTTCGGACCTATTTTAATATCTCAGGCATCATTATAGCATATGGATATATAATTCTTAATATAGCAAGGTGAATGGCCTTACTACTATCCAAAAAGATCGCCCTCAATATAGGCCTTAAACTTGGCTTTCCTTCCTCAGAAAACCACCATCAATATTGCTTCAAAATTGATATAATTTTCACCTTTTGATAGACTCATAAATATCACTCAAAATTTGTCATCTTCATAATTTGTCTTAATCTCATTCTCAAGCATGTGGTCATCTTCATAATTTGTCTTAGGGTTTGATCCTTTAATTTTACCATAAATATTTTTAGGGAGAGTCCAACCCTTTCCTTCTAGACTTGTTGTGTTAGTGTGGCAGCCTTAGAGTGTTAGAATGTTAGGGTGGATCTATTGTTAGAGTATTTTCACAACAACTTTAGTGAGGCCCCATAACAGGTCGATTTCTTTCCTCCTTCTAGCTTTAGGGGGGTCCGTCCCTTCTCCTAGGCTCCAACCTCTTTTCTTATACACCTTGTTGTTGTTTGGAAGAAGTACCCCATACATGACCCTTCTTCTAGGCTCCAACCCTTTCCTTCACCATAGAAATTTTAGAAGGGGTCGGACCCTTTTCTTCTAAGCTACGACAACCTTAGAGGCATACGGTCAACCTTTTTCTTGCAACAAAAAACTATTCTCTTCCCATGGATTCCTTCCTCTATTTGTTGTGAGGTCCAACCTCATTTCTTTGTAATGGCAGCAAGGGTTTGACAGTCTTTTAGGTGACCACAATATTCTTTCATCCTTGAGAAAGTGGTATTCTTCAAGACCTGCTCTGAAACCATGTTAGATTTCAATGATTTATGGCTCATGTATCCTCTTTAATTTTTTTGTTTAACAATAACTTGAACAATAACTACTGCAACAAATCAAAATAACAAGAAGAATAAACATGCACAAGAACACACGAAGTATCCTGGGAAACCCTTCTCAACAAGCAAAGAAAACCTAGTCAATCCTTCACTATATTCCTCAAGAGAAAGACCTCCCACACCATCACCAAACCTAGCACACAAGAGGGTGTTGCAATTCTCATAATTTCAGACCACAACTTCTTAAATCATGAGGTGACACACTGATAAGTGTTTTTCCTCAAAGGGGATTCAC
>JASDQU010012796.1:88007-101615 GCA_032191745.1 Picea mariana
ACCACCTAATATCATGTGGTCCCGGAAATATGTCATCCTGGAAATATGTCATCCCGGAAATATGTCGTCCTGGCGGAAATATGTCGGCCCGAAAAAAAAAATTCGGGGGCGCAACCCGCAAACCCCCGCGCGGGGGGATCCGCCCCTCTAACCCCCCTACGCGCCCGGTGCAAACACTCAGACACTAATACTCGTGCAAAGAATATAACACATACCCAACATCATATAAATCTCAAGTGAGTGTGAGAAGTAATCTCAACCGTAGATCACTTTTGAGATTAGAAATAAATTATCACTCATGATTATAAAAAAAAGTCTAGGGTGAAGGAGGGGACACATTCACATAGATAGAAAAGGAGGACATTTGATAATGTGGAGTCTCCAAGGTCACACTTAGGAGTAGAGAAAGAAACCTACTCGAGTGCTTGGATGATAAATGGAGGTGATTTTAGAGGACCAAGGATTACACTTGACACATTCACACAGAGATATAAAAGATGAAAATTTTCTACTGTGGAGTCAATTAAGAGTGTAGAAGCAAAGAAGGAATCTTTATTACACCTGAGAGATTCAATGAGATCTTGGATAGGGAAGAAGAAGGAATACCATCTAGATATTAGGTTAAGGAGAAGAGAGAATAAAGGATTATGCATGTGGGTTTTAGTCCGAGGAATCCATATGAGAGTGTCAAATCATTTGTTTCTTTCCATACAAGTTTTCCATATGGATATGCAGTTCAGAGTTGTTGGACAGATAGTTTTGGCATACACTTTTTCTAAAATCCTAAGTATAGAGAAAGTGCACAACAGAGGTGTGAAAGATAAGAAGGAATACTAGATATTATGCAGCTAAGGTGCATCCAAAAGTACAATGCATAGTAAGCAGAATAAAGAAGAAAAAGTAATAAATAAGACAAAGGAATAAAGAGAAGAATCAAGAAGGAGAAGAAAGAGGGAGAAAATGAAGGATGACATCCTAACATGCTAAAGATGGAAGGATGTGAAAAATCAGGAAGAAAAAGAAGTTTGAGAAAGAAACATGCAAATGGAAAAGCAAGTGACATCAGCCCGAACAACTAGTTAACTGGAGTAGTCATGTATTGTAATAGGGTTTTTGGGGGAACCAAGTAGGGTTTTAAGCCCTAGATTGTATGTATAAATATGTAATGGGTTGGGAGAATAGGGGTTCTTTTGGATGATATGTTTTTGTCTCCACCAAATATATTTTGGGTTCCTAAGAGTTGAGTTCTCTGCTAAACAATGTATGGGTTGGGAGAATAGGGGTTCTTCTGGATGACATGTTTTTGGCTCTCCTCGTATATTTTGGGCTCTTAAGTATTGAGTTCTTTGCTAAACAGTGTATGTTTTTGTTTTGTTCTATTGAAGAGAGGAATTTATGTATGAATGTAATAGATTATGTAGAGAGAGAAAGAGGCTTTCACTATAGAGAAGCTAGGCTAGGAGAAGAGAAAGATAACCATGATGTATATTTGTAAGCACGGTGTGAAAGCTTGAAGCAATTACCAAACACAAAATAAAGAATCCAGTCATTGTGGACATAGCCCAAAAATAAGAGCAATTGTAGAATAATGCACACATAAGAGATAATCAAGAATGAATGGAATAATAACCTCCCATTCCCTCACTATTGAAGAAACATGGTTCTTGTAGTCCCAATAGATACCTTGGGTGAGACTTCATATGCACAATAAGGTGATGTCGAAAGGGCCGGTATCTGGTGGGTTTTTTTGGTCAAATATAACTCGAACTTGGGGTCTTACAAACCTCACACAATGCCAACAAATTGATCCAGATTTTATGAGCATAGCGAAATGAATACAAATTATTAAAATATGCTTAACACAGAATAACAAAGATATAGTAGAACTAGTTTTCTATTCAATAAAGAAATAAAATGAAACTATAAAATGCAGCGGAAAAGAAGCTCGTTGGAATGGTGGCGGCTTATCTCTGAGAAGAGATGTGATGGCTACACTCATTTTCTAGAAGATCATTACAGTGAGGATTTGAAGGAATTTTTATAATAAACATGAATTTCAAAAACCCTAGACATCCAAAAACCTAATCCTAGGAGATGAAGCACCAAATGTCATGTGGACCCCATTTGGGTAAGTCAGTACATCAACTTCCCTGGGTCATAACTTTTGCATACGATCTATATTTTAGGAGCACGATAGCCTGTTGGAAAGGTATCATCGAGGAGATTCATTTTGGGGGCTCAATCATGCCTCTAGATATCGTTGAGAAGCTCAATCTTGAAAAACCTTCATTTAGGTCCTCAAAATGGCCCCGAAAGTTAAAACTGCTAAAAATAATAAATTGCCAAAATTGTCAGAAAATTGTTTTGAGCGAGCTGGAAAAGGTGGGTGGCCATCAATATCCACATGGATCAATCCTACCTCCCGAGGAAGAAATTTTATCCATTGCGTTAAGACTGGGTGCAGGCCAAGGAAAGGGGGAATGTTGAGCTCAAAATAATTGTCACCCATAGCCTTGGCGATGGTGTACGACCCATGACAGAGTGAGAGAATCTTCTAATGGGACCCTGTAAGGTGTTCTTTCTGCAAGTGCAACCAAACTTTGTCTCCCACCTGAAAATCATGTAGCACCCGATGTTGATCATGGAACTGCTTATACTTAGCATTAGAATTCTGTAGAATATCCTAAACCTGTTGGAGGATGTGATCAATCCGCTCAATGGAATGGTTGGATTTGTCATATTTTGGTGGAGCAGGGGACGATTTGGTCGATGTGGTCACTAGGGGTAGTGCAACATCCATGGGGCTCAATGGTTGGAATCCCAACCCCACCTGAAAGAGGTTGTGGCCAGTTGTGCTATGCAGGGCTCGATTATATCTATGTTGGACATAGGGAAGAATCTCATTCCATGTGCGGGGGTGTTTTGAATTGTACATGCACAGGATATGTATGATCATTCGATTGAAGACCTCAATTTGGCCATTTGTCTGGGGGTGGAAGGTAGTGGATTTGGTGATATTGGTATCCAGCAGTGACCAGAGGCTCAACCAGAATGTGTTGAGGAACTGACTATCACAATCTAAGATAATGGTTTGTGGGATCCCAAAATGTACCCATACTCATTCAAAGAAGAGCTTGGCAGTGGCTTCTGCTGTGATGTTCTTATTATAGGTGGATAGAATCTCCATCTTGGAAAAGTGATCAACAAAAAAAAAAAAAACCAATCATTTTACCTCTTGGTGGATGGGAGGACCGAAATGTAGTCCATTGAGATGGATTCCCATGGCCTGTCAGGAGTAGGAAGAGGGGTGTACAGGCAATGTTTCTTAGTGGTTTTTTTGGCAATAGTGTAGGAGGTGCAGGACCTGATATACTTTCCGACATCATGTTGAATTTTTGGCCAGTAGAAATGTTTCTGCATCGCTACCATCGATGCCAAAGTATCCTGCCACCCGACTGTAGTGAGCTTCCCAAATAAGATTCTCACGCTCACTTGATGGAACACAAAGATGGCTCAGACGACACAACAACCCATCTTGAAGATGGAAATTAGTGACCACTAAGTTCGTGCCCAACATTTGGTAGGTGGGGGAGAAGTCAGGGTCTATCTCGTAGAGGTGAGGCCATCTGAAGGTCTCATGGCTACAAGAGTCTAGTACCGTGGTGAGTGTCGTGACTGGAGGTCGGTTGAGGCAATCAACAACTTGGTTGGTACTTCTTGTTTTATACTTGATGTTGAGGTGGAACTGTTGTAAGTATGTGGACCACTTCTGATGGTGGTCATTCTGCAATTTTCCTTGGGTATGCATGAACTGTAGTGGCTTGTGATCAGTGTGGATGATTGTCTCCTTCCCAAGAATGTAATGTCTCCACTGGTGGCAGTCTTTCACAATGGAGTACATTTATTTGTCGTAATTAGGGTACTTACAGACAACATCTGATAGTGTCTCACTATGATATGCCATGGGGTGGTTGTGTTGAGTTAGAACGATGCCCACAACATAGTATGAAGCATTTGTCTCGATCTCAAAGGGATGTTGTAGGTCCGATAACGAAAGTACAAGGGATGAGAAAAAATGATTCTTCAAGTCATCAAAGGATTTTTGTTGGGATAGACCCCACACAATTTTTTCCTTATCACCACCCCTAGTTACTTGGCTGAGGGCCCATGTGATATGAGAGAATCCCAACACGAACTTGCGATAGAAATTGGCGAGGCCCAAGAAGCTCTGAATTTTTGTGAGTGTGGTTGGGGCTAGCCAGTCACGAATGACCTAGATATTGGATGGATTCACATGCACACCATGCCGATCAATGATGTATCCTAAGTAATGGAACCTTTCCATGTCGAAGGAGCATTTTTCCAAGTTTGCATATACTTTGTGTTGCCACAGGGTGTGCAGAACCTACTGAATATGTTACAAGTGTTCTGCCCAAGTCTTGTTGTAGATGAAGATGTCATCTAGATACATCACTACAAAATTATTGGTGAAAGGTCGTAGGATATTTTCCATAATCCTCATAAAATTTGTTGGAACATTTGTCAAACCAAAGGGCATGACTAACTATTCAAAAAGACCTTCTTTTGACTTGAAGGTGGTCTTCCATACAACTTTCTACCTAGTGGTATCTAGAATTTAGATCAATCTTACTGATGTATTTGGTCCCCATGAGATGATCAAGGAGGTTGTCGATTCGGGGAATCAGGTACTAGTTTCGGACTATGATTTTATTCAGGTCTCAGTAATCAATGCAGAGTCGCTAGGTCCCATCTTTCTTCTGCACCAACACAATTAGGCTCCCATAAGGTGATGATATGGGATGTCTGTGCCCCTTATGGAGTAGTTCTTGGATCTAGCTCTTGATATCCTCATTTTCTAATAGAGAGTGGTGGTAGATTGTCCCATTGGGTAGCGGTGCACCTGGGGTTAGATCGATGGGATGCTTGACCTAGCAGTGTAGAGGTACCCTGGTAGGAGATGAGAAGATATCTAAGTATTCTTCCACAACCTTATCCACATGCTTTTGTTGTGTGGAGAGATCGTTCGTGGAGGCCCTGGATGTGGTTGCAATCTTTCGCTCACTCTGAGAGAGAATCATGAAGAAGATAAATTTCTCGGTTTCAGAGATAACTTTCCTGCATTGATTGACAGAGATCAAGGAAATAACACTAGAAGGGACTGCCTCGGGTATCTTGTACAATTTCCTGTTCAAAGTAATAATAACACTATGAGGCCTAGAATCATATACAACATGACATTTCCATAAATAATGTTGGCCCAAATGAACATTACAAACTTCGAGAGGAGAAACATCACACAATACCTTGTCTTTGAAGGGCTTGATGTCATATGACAGTTGGCAATGTTGGTTGATGTGGATATCGCTTCCTTGGAAGAGCCATCCAATGGTGTAGGGTTGTGGGTGTGGCATTCTCGAAAGGGATAGCCGCTTGAAGACCTCTACTGATATGAGTTTCTTCTAGGTACTTCTATCAACGATGAAGTGCAGCGGGGTGCCTTTTACCCACATCTGTGAATGGAAGAGGCATTTTCCTTCTTTTGGCTCATCTAGTTCACCACGATGGAGCTTGGTGGTAGAAACGGTGGCACTGGGTTCCATGTCGATGATCCATATTCCCCTTTCTAGTTCTAACTTAAAGTAAAAGTTTGCATTTGATTCAGAGGCTTTCACTTCGACCACCAACGACTGCTTTGAGCGACAGTCAGCAGTGTTATGCCAAGGGCTCTTATGGAAGTAGCACCACTTCCTAGTATCTTTCTTTGTCTTTCTGGTGTCCTTCTTTTCTTGCGGCTTGGAATGGTTGTCCTGATATTGTCCATGTTTTCTCTATCCTTTGTTCTATGGGTTGAGGCCACCCCTTCTTAGATTTTGTTGTGAGGGGTTCCCAGGCCCAAATTTTCGCGTCTTTTGTTTGAGCTTCTACTCGATTTTGATGGCATAATGGTAGGCCGCGGCCAAGGACGAGATGTATAGAAATTCCATTTCATTCTAGATGTATCTATGCAGAGCACAACGATACTTGAGCACTAGATGTCGCTCTAAATATTTGATACCTAGCTTGGTGGGAAATGTATGGAAGATATTTGTGAACTCTAGCACTGCTTGGTCTCTTTCTTGCCGCAGTGTGGTCCATTTGGTATACAAGTTGTCATAACTTCCGAAAGAGTAGTATTTTTCCTTAATAGCATCTCTGAATGATTCCCAAGTGGTCATGACTATAAATAATGAGGGTTCCTCAATTTCATTTTTCTCACAGAAAGTTTCCCACCAATATTTGACATGGGGAACGAGTTTGAGGAGTGCAAAAGTAATATTTTCTCTATTCAAAAAGTTATGGACAGAAAAATACCCTTCTAGTAGATTCAACCACTTGTCTACAACATATTTGTCTATCTGACCTTCACATATAGGAATATCAAAGTTTATTTGTACCTTGAAGGGGGCTATGCCTCCTCTCAAGGAAGATGTGTTGTCTGTTGGTAGTCACTGGAGGATTTGTGCGAAACTATCTATCATCTCGTTCCTCTATTGCATGAGGGCTTCCTCAAGCAACACTTTTAAAGGATCTCTTGTCCCATCATATTTCTTTTCTCTTGCCATGAGAGGTTTCTTGGGTGTGCGAGAGATTTTTTCCTCAAGAGAAACAAGCTCGAGACCCAATTCTTTGTACCCTGACCTCATTGGGGGCATGCATTAAGATGACAAGGAGCAGACCGCTCTGATACCACTTATCCGGATTTTATGAGAAGAGAGAAATGAATACATATTATTAAAATATGCTTAACATAGAATAACATAAATACAATAAAATGGGTTTTCTATTCAATAACAAAATAAGATGAAACTGTAAAATGCAGCAAAAAACAAGCTTGTTGGAATGGTGGCAGCTGATCTCTGAGAAGAGATGTGACAGTTGCTCTCATTCTCCAGAAGATCATTAAAATGAGGCTTTGAAGTAGTTTTTACAATAAATAGGAATGTAAAAAACCTTAGACATCCAAAAACTTAACCCTAGGAGATGAAGCACCAAAATTCATGTGGGTCCCGTTTGGGTAAGTCAGTACATCAACTTCCCAGGGTCGTAACTTTTGCATACGATCTTCGTTTTAGGTGCACGATAGCCCATTGGGAAGGTATTTTCGTGGAGATTCATTTTGGGGACTTAATCATGCCTTCGACTATCATTGAGAATCTTGATCCTGAAAAACTTTCATTTAGGCCCTCAAAATCGTCCCAGAAGTTAAAACTGCTAAAAATAGTAAATTGCCAGAAAATTGTTTTGAGTGAGTTGGAAAAGATGGGTGGCCATCGATATCCACCCGTATCACAAATGGTTCCATTGTTGGGACCCAAAATGTGAGATTAAGGGAATGTTTTGGAGGCTGACTAAGAAAGATATATTAGAATGGTTGGAAAGGAAGGAATGAGAGTTTGCTCGACAAGAGAACATAAATTCTCGGATGAGTGACAAGAAATGGATGCAAAGGTATGTGTATATAGAACTGCATGAAATTTTCTTTGGTGAATTTCCAATTATTTTGACTGGGTGTCTAGAAAGATTAGTGGAGAATACTAGAAGGTATCGAACTACATCACCGAGGAATTGGACTCTTGAGTTGGTAACATAGTTGAATTATGTAAGTAACCTAATTACTTGTGCAGTTCATTTTTGGTTGGATAGCATATTAGGAGGATATATCACAAAGTTTGCAGTAGATTATACCCAATCATACAATGTTGCACAAAGGAATTTTTTCAAAGGTTTGTGTGGAAGGTTCATGAAATCATTGGGTACATGGATAGAGATCTTGTTTTGTGACAAGTGAGTCATGACTATGGAATTCGAATTCTAAAGAGGTTCACGCACATAGGGGAACCTAAGGATGACAAGAGGATAGTATGAGGATGAGAGTGGAAGCGATCAAGAAAGAATGAAGGGACTGAGGATGCAGAGGATTGAAGAAGGTGTATCAGAGGAAGAAGATGAGTTTGGACTATTTCATAGAGGAAGGACGTACAAGAGGTGAAATAATTGGGCTGATAAAGGAGAGTCGCGCAGTGAGCAAGAGGGGGGAGAACCTTGTGCATAGTTTGAATTGTGGAGATACCACATATAGGAGGAAAAGAAGAGGAGTTCTAGTCCATTCCAGTAATAGCAGAATTGTTAAGTCCTATGTTGAATCCGTTAACCCATGTGCCTCACCACAATCAAAGATAATAGTTGAAGACTTATCATAAGTTCTTATAGTTAGCCAGGGAGGAGAGAGTAGTAGTAATCAGAGCAGTGAAAGTAATTCTCATAGTCATATTCAACCAGCGTCACCAAGAAGAGGGACTACACAAAGAAGCATGGCAGGGGTAGACAACACCCTTATATTTCCTGAGTTTCTGGGAGTGGGGTCAAAGGACCCTTAACAACATATGTTTGTCTGCGAGACAATTTGGGCCACTAATAACACTCAGGATGAGGATGTGAAGATTGGGAAGTTGGCAACAACATTTAGAGGTCATGCACTGTTCTGGTACATGAAGCTGCAGAGTACCATGCCTATAGGATAGGCCAGGACATTAGTAGAGATAAAAAAAAAGCATTGTTAATAGATTTCAAGAAGCAAAAGTCAGAATTGCAGTACATTACAAAACTGAAGAAGATTAAACAGGTGCAAAAAGAGTCGGTATGGGACTTTGATCAAAGGTTCAAGGATCTGATGGGTGGAATAACTTTAAATATCCTTGATCAAAAACATAAATAATGGTTTATTGTGGGAATTCTACCACACATTCACAGGACATTGATTCAACATAAGGTTGTTTCATAGCCCGAGGTGCTGAAAATTGCGATGAAATTGGAATCATCCCATGTAGGATACAGTGGAGGAATGGCATAAGTTCAGGCACAGTTGAATGCATTAATGATTCAAATGGAAGATCTTACAAAGGGAAATGAGAAATAAGAACAAGTTTAGTGTACCAAGTGTAGGACTAAAGGCCGTCACAACGACAAATTCCCAATATTCATGTAGTATTTGGCGATTGGAGAACCAAATTGATTTATAAGAGGGGGGTATTGTGAGATATGTAAGAAATGGGGCCATCACACAACTGAGTGTCCATTACTATAGAAGTATCAGAGTACACCAAGGAAATTGTTTTGCATCTTTTCAATTCTATGGCACATGAAGAGAAGGATTGTTGTGTGTTAGATTTGATGAGGGAGAACACTTCAGGTATGTATAGGATTCAGGATGAAAATGTCCCAGTAGAAGGGGGTGGTCCATAATATAGTAAGAAAAGGGGATTTAATCTAGGTAACAAAGGAAACTTTTCCATAGGTTGAGGTAGAGGAAATTTTGGTAGAAGAGGAAGAGGACCGATAATATGTTATAATTGTAATCAACTAGGACACTTAGCCCATGACTACCTGAATATGTGTAGAACATGCACATACTATAGAGCATTAGACCATGCAACAAAAGATTGTCCTCAACTAGTTTTGAAATGACAAGCCAGAGGATACCATAACTAGAATCCAAATCAGAATATGCAAAAAGTATTAGCCAAAAAATGCAATGAAGGACCAAGAATAGAAGTTGTTATGCATGGAGGAGCTAGAACAAAGCTTGATATGATGAGTGAACAAAAAAAGTCTGAGAAGTGGGTAAGTAATTCAGTCGGGCCTATGCCAACCTTTGATCCTCAGCAAGAAAAGGAGACATAACATAGGGCAAGGAAAGAGGTACTTTGACAGGATTGAGGAGCATCAACATCATTGATGCCTCATGTCGTAGATCGTGTTGTACCATAGAAACCAACTCGAAAGGTAAGCACACTAACAAAATTCATGAGGAGTTGTGTATAACTAATGAAAGATGAAATTGCACTGATTACAGTCTATGACATGATTGATCACTATACACAAGGAAGGGAAACTCCCATTACACAAAGGGTGGTGAATCAGGTACTACATAGTAAGAGGAAAAATGGAGAATTTAGATTTAGTGCACAAATTGGGGAGTATGATCTGCATAATGATATATTGAACTTGGGGTATGAAATGAATGTTTTACCAAAGAAGACATTGGATATGATGGGAAAACCCAATCTAGTATGGTCTTATGTTCAGCTAAGGATCGTGAATCAACACAAAATAGTGCCAATTGCTCATTTGATAAGAGTACTTGTGAACATAGATGGGTCGGGTAGTGTGGAAAACTTTGAAATTATTGAGATCGTGGATGATATTCAACCATATCCAACACTGATGGGACTAGAATGGGATTTTGACAACTAGGTGATGACTAACGTAAATAAGAGGGAGATGATATTTGAAGTTGGAGAGTTTAAATTTAGTGCACCATTTGACCCATCAAAAGGGAAGAGATACATAGAGCCAGCTAGAGGAAATGAAATTGACAATTTTTATAACATGACTACGCAGATGGATGATTATGCCAACCCTATTGTAGATGGTGCAATAATTTGGATAAGTATTCATTTGTGTGCATCAGACTCAGAGGAAGGTATAGAGAATTGGCACTAGAGGATGCATGAAGTGTCAACTAGATGAGGTGCATGCATAACCCAATCCTTTTGTTGTCCTGGAACAAATTTATGTGATCCACCTAGGTACGATGGATTAACTGATATAAGTTTGTTTGTAAAGGAATTTGAGTTGCAGGTACCAGAACAAAAAATGATGTTAGCACTAGATATTGTCCTAAAAGTGACTCCAACTAGATGGTGGGTTGCACACAGAGAGGGGATGAAAGACTGGCCTAAGTGAAAAAAGACTAATGTAGGTAAGGTTTGGTACTGAGGAAGAAAATATTATGAAGAAGTATATAGGATAGAGTGATGTATCAAGTGATGTGGAGTAGTATAGGAATTTACGGAGTTCAGTATCGGAAACATAATGGATGCAAATTATTTACACATACATTGGACACAATTCCAAAGAATTAGTATTTGGAATTGGAAATGCGCAGAGAGACAAGAAGTTGAGAAGAGTTGGAAAATAGGTTCAAAGTCACATTTAAATTTGAACATGAATATCCATCAATAGATGCAGTGCTACATGCTATTCGAACTAATATATTATTAGAAGAAGGGTCAATGGAGGAGGTACCACTATGCAGTGTGCATAGAGCCAACATCATTATTCATGAGTTATTTGAGCACTACAATGTGGCTAAGGAAGAATATGATGAAGAAGATATTAGGAATGTACAAGTACCTGAAACATAAGGAGAATAAGAAGTAGAAGGACCAGAGCTTGAGTCTTCCGCATACACACAAACTATAAAGACACGAAAGGTAAACAGTGGGATGACAAAGAATCTGAAGTTCGCACAGATAGGGGATTAATGGAGTGATGAAACAATCGAGAATATTTCATATTTCTAGTGCTAATATCAAGACTTATTCCCAATGACATTTTCAGAGATGAAGTGGATAGTAGGGGACTTAGGTGAGATGAAAATTCCATGGAAACCAAGTGTTAAGCCAATGGAACATAGGCCTTCCATGTTAAATCCAAAGTGTAAGGAAAAGGTGAAAGCCTAAATAGAAAATATGTTGGACGCAACAATCATTGAACCCATGGAGGAATCAGAGTGAATTAGTCCAATATTATTGCAAGATAAGAATACATGAGGAATCGAGATCTTCATGGATCTGAGAAAGCTTAATGATGCATGTTTACATGACCCATTCCCAACACCATTCATAGATGAGGTACTAGAGAATGTAGGGGGGCAAGAAACTTATTATTTCACAAATGACTTCTCAGGGTACCATAAAATAAAAATTTCACAAGAGGACAGACACAAGACTACTTTTGCAACACAGTGGGGGAGTTATCAACACACAATAATTCCATTTGGACTGAAGAATTCCCCTACAGTGTTTTCCATAGTTGTAGTAGAAGCGTTCAAGGAATTTATTCATAAGTTACTTGAATTGTACTTGGTTGATTGGACTTTGTTCATTCTACTGAATGATCACATAGAAGTACTCAGGATGATGTTGGATAGGTGTATAATTTGGGAAAAAAAACAATACTAAATGATTGATGTAGGAGCATCACTCCTCCTTAGCAATGCGCCATCATTCCACCACATCAAAGCGCATTTAAGGAGGGGAGAGGCTCCAACCCTCTCATTTGGACCTCATTTTTAAATTTCAATTTGTATTAAATGCAATTAAATGTTGTAAGCCTGGAAGAGCCAAGACGATGTCTTTGTGCATGCAGGAGATAATGTCACCTTTAATGGCTGACATGCTGATAAGATCTACATCTTATTCAGAATAGATGTCCATTCAATGTCATTCAATGTAATTAATGAGAGTTAGGTAGCTTGGAGGGAGAGCTCGAGAAGCCCCTATTTTGTAAAATATCTTTGTATATAGATTCATTGGAGGAAATTAAGAGTAGAGAAGAAGGAGGAGAGATTTGAGACTCTGTTGCAGTCCAACCTTTTGTACACATTGTAACCAGACATTCAAGTTAATGCAAAAAGAGTAGTTTTTCCTGCACATGGTTTTGTTTACCTTGCGTTTTCTAAATGTCATGTGTGTGTTTATTTATGTTGTATATGTATGGATAGTTTTCATCTACAGGGATAGATAGAATTATTTAACTGTGAGTTTGTTAAATTATTTATGGGTTCTTTAGGTTATGCATGGAATGCACAACAGAACATTGGAGGTTTTGTAGCCAGAGCAAGGAGTGCACATATGAACTCTCTATGGAGTCAGAAAAGAACGTGTCAGGAGGGCACACTAGGATAGTTTTCAAACTCAGGAGGAGCCTCAAGGTTACTGAATACCTTGGAGGGGAGACTATGCAAAGGAGGCACAGAGAGACAAAATTACTAAATATTTTGCAGAGCTCTTCCAGCTGGGCATTGAGTGGGTGCAAGTGTGCACAAGGGAACTGTATTTGAGTTTAGAGAAGAGAAGTGTCAAGGAGAAGACACTCACAGAGTTTTTGAATACTTTTTCTAATAGATCTACAAGTGTGCATAGATCAGATGTAGGAGATGCATTAGAAAACCTGAAGGAGAACCATGTTCAGGAGGAAGACCTGTGCAAGGATTTCACAAAACCAATACTTAGAAAACTGTTGCAAGAAGTCGTTTGAGAGACTTAGTCAAGTGCAAGGAGTGTGCCAGTGGTAAAGTAGTTTCACTTTACAAGCTCAGGAGGTCAAGCACAGAGTGTGCCAGGAGGGCACCAAAATTATTCTAAGGAAGCAGAGGGTCGATTCCCTTGGAAGGCCGAACGATTTCTCATCTCGGGAGAGACATTGAAATGTTGCACACAGAGCGCAAGTGTGCACCAAGGTGAGGTTAAATACCATTGACAAAATCTCAGGAGGAGGAGAAACAAATACCGTCAGATCAATCGAAAGAGAGGAGATCTAGACCAATGGAATTCACGTCCAAACACCCAGAGGAGAAGGAGGAGAACAGATCTCAGTCATTAGATCTGGGTGCAAAGGACCAACAAGCATTGGAATCAGAGGTAAGTGCATGAGGCTTAAACCCTTTTAAGTGCATAGGAGAAGCGGACTTGCAAATTCCTA
>JASDQU010012796.1:121100-182209 GCA_032191745.1 Picea mariana
GCTTAGAAAATGATGAAAATTCCTTATAACACTTATACAAAAAACTCCAACATAAGGAAATAAAGATGAGAGTGTGTGGTGAATCTCAAGAGGGAATGCTTCAATGTGAAATAGAAAAAAAGGAATAGAGATGAACATGCAAAGTGTTGAAAATGATGGTAGGGTTATGAAAAAAAAGAGGTAGTTGTAGCACTAGGGAATCAAATGTCTACAAAAATAAAAGACTATCCCTAAGAATAAATATTAGTTGTCGAAAAAAAATGGCATTGCGTGGACTATTGGTGGCTGGATGAAATGAATAGATTCCTTTACGAGGGCTTGGTCGAAGGGTGAAAAAAGTTCAAATCTAAGGAGAGTGGTCCTAGACCAAATGTAATAACCTAGGTCGATCCCCAATTATAATTGTACATATGTTTATTTTCTATAGGAAAGTGAACAAGGATATTATTGGATCGAGTTCCTATGTGATTATTAGGCTAAAGAGCCTAGATGTTGAAAGGCCAATGCACCTATTAATGTAAAATGGAATCGATGATATATTAATAAAATCACACCACTGTTGTAGACTGATTCGATAAAAGAGTATGGGGGATAAAATCCACTAGAGAGGAGAAAGGGGGATAAGATTCTAGGAAAGGGGCTAATCCTAGGGGGATTAAGACAAGAGAATATTTAATAATATTTTCTAGAAAGATAAATTTATGGGATACATCTAGTTATCCTAAGTTCCAAAAGAAAGGGTACGAACCACCAAGTGGCTGCAAGAGAGGTTTATGAGGTGACAAGTTTCATCTCATGAGCATGAAAATATATTGGGAAATCTTAGTGAAATGTTTCATCTGGACCATCATTCTCTCCAAAAATTCTTGGGGACGGTCATTCACTCTAGAGGAGAGAGAACATCTCTAAGAGTGAATATATGGAGCTCAAAGTACCCTGTAAATCCTTGGTGGTATGGGTTCAAGAGACAGGTTGTTAGGCCCATGTATTTAAGAAGTCATTGTCAGAGCCATAAAGAAGTTGAAGAAGCGGGTTTTCATGCCCATAAGATGTTGAAGATGTGGGTTGTGAGGCCCGTGTGTGGAAGAAGTGGGTTTTCATGCCCATAAGTTGTTGAAGAAGCGGGTTGTCCAGATCGTAAGCATTCTCTCTATGTGAAAGAACGGTTGGGAATTATTTTATCAAGGTTCCAAGCTACAACTATAGGGCTTTGATACTTCCTATCTGACCTATTGTTGAAGCCACAGAAGGGAACTGGGGTCTTTGAAGGACCGTTGAGTAGAGAAGGGGAACACTTCTTGTTGTCTAAAAGGCTTGTGGGGAACGAGGGACTGTAGGCTAGCTATTATTTTGGCGCTTGAATCTGAGCATTGTTTCTATTTGACAAACTCAACCTGGGTTTGGAATTTCTTCCCCAAGTGGATTTTATGCCTAGTTCAAGGCTGACATGCTGCAAAATTATAAGTAGAAGAGTCTAAGAATAGGAGGAAATCCATAGGTATGCATGCAATTGGTGGATATTTATATCAAATAAGTGTTCACCAAGTGTTTTTTTTTAATTACTGTATGAATGATTATGTACTCATTTTGGTATATTTTTTGTGTTATTCATATTTCAACATACAACTATTAAAATGGTACAAGAACTGTAGTCATGGGCTATTTGTCATGGTTATTTACTTTTGAAATTACACTTAAATTGTATAGAAATTTTGATTATGTGACTGTTGTCATTGGTTTTTATTGTTGTAAATATTCCTTGAATATTTGCTGCCAAAATTATATCTTTACGCATATGCACAATTTTTGTGTGTTTTCCTTGAGTTTATCCCTACAAATTTTTGTGGTTTATCCTAGTTTGGGATTTGAAATGTCTTGTTCTTGGTATGGATAGCTCATGGGTTGAAATTCCCAGGTGAGCGACGAGAAGTAAATAACTAGATATTTCTCAAGGAAGGAGAGGGTTCTCTAAGCCTGGGTAAAGCATGAGAAGAAATCGGGGGGTATTCCTAGCCATGAGGTCCTATTTCAGACTGATAGACATAAATTCTATTGAAAAATAAAAAAATTGACTAATTCCAGAAGTGCATTGCTAAACTTATGGAAACCACGCTATCACTAAAAAATAATATCAATCGTCAAATCAACATAGAAAATCAATATTGGCCATTGATCGGAGTCCCTCACACTCGAGGGATTGTCGAGGATAAAGGCCATTATCAACCATCAGATCCATCATAGGGAGGATCCATTAAATCACTATCGTTGATCGCAAAGGGGCCATTGGATTATATGGATGGAGTAACCCTAGAGACTAGGAGTAGAGCTACTTTGATGGAAGGTTCCCGAGGATAAATTGGGACCATCGGATCTATCGGGAGGGGTGTCGAATGATCTAATTCATCGATCATGGAGGGGTTGTCGGAGTATCCATGGTTAAGGTAATCCAATGGGAAGGATTCAAGGAGCGATCATGGTCATTCATGGTTGAGCGGGAAGCAAAACATTAGTCATAGATTTGGGTGGGTCTCACCTGGGCAAGGCCATGAATAAGGTGATGTCATACTTGTAAGGATGACATCACTAAACTATTACCAGAGGAAAAGTTTCAACACTTGGAATTACTTTCCAATAATCAGTGATGTTGTGTATGCCACGTCAGTTCATGTGGAGGGTGTCTGTGTTAGGTGGTGAATGTGCCACATCTCAAAGTGTTTTGGCACTTTCAGGGAGTGATTGTGATGAGGCCTGAGTGTCACGTGTCATGCCATGTGTCAGAGCTTGATGGGGCCACGTGTCTTGGTTTCCAACTTGGATGCCACATGGAATCCTACTTAAACGAGGTTAAGAGTGGACTAACTTCATGATGATGTGGTGTTCGAACATGTTCAGAGGAGGAAACATGGCAACTTGTGAATGGAAGAAAGTAATGAGTGAGGATCCTATCAGAGACATTCTTTGAGGATTGTTATAGAAAATTTTGCCTCACCACATGCAACTTGCTTGAATGGAATTTAAATTTCCCTATGCAGACTTAAGTCCCCTTTTTGTACCTTGCAGAGACAAAATTCATATTTTTCCACATATACGCGCCCTACCAATTAGAAAACATGCATATACGTAGGTTCCACCACTACAACCCGCATACATTGGTTTGGTTCTCAAAATTAAAAATTGTGTCGAGTTTCCATGTCACGTCATGAGATCCATGATCCTTGACCTTCCATATACTAGAAACGTTCTCACTCATCCCTTGAGTTTCACTTGAAGGATATAAATTGAGCCATATCCAAGCTGTGGAAAAGGAGAGAGAATTCAACGTTTGAGAGAAAATATACTTTGGAGAAATTTTCACTTCACATTGAGTTTGCATCCCTTTATCCTTTAAAGTCTGAACTCATTGTTCAACCCCCAAGCTCTTCCTTCTTTGATGGAGAACCTCATTGTCTCCTTTATATGAGCTTGCCTTTGGTGGAGGATTGAAGTGATGGAGGCCAAGTTGGAAGGGACTTAGTTTCTCGGTTCTGAGATGTGTCGACACAGAAGTTTGTCACCTATCTACTTCTATTGATTATTTTAATAGAAATACTCTTTTCTTGTCCAATTGCTATCTTGCAAATATTTGAATTATTATTCCATGGGAGTATTTGTCATGAATGTTAATGGATTATGTTATTTTACATGCTAACATTATATATTATCACCACATGCTTGCGTATCTTGTTTGTTGAGGACAAGTTGTCATTATAACGCTTTGAGCTGTGTGCTCAATAGTGGTATTCATTGAACGTTTGGACGAGGTAGGATCTTGATATTGGCTTGTTAGAATTGCATTTATATAGAATAATCCATTAACATTCATTGATCATCTCTAAACGTTATAACTCATATCTATCGGACGATAGATCTCAAGCATACATCATAGGGGTTCCTATTAGGGTTTTTGATGATTATAGTTGTGTGAGACTCTATGACACAGACCTGAGAGAGAGCCCCTAAGGTGGGTGTGTGGATCCTTTCTGAGACAGAACTGGAATGTAGTGATGGCCTCCTCCTTATAGAGATTGAGAAGAACTCCAGATGATTGTCCTATGTAACGCAATGAGAAAGGAGATCTGTTGAGTTGGGCATGCCTGTGGCTAAGCACAAGGTGAACGTGTGAATTACCATGAGTTGGTTGCATTGTTATGAGACAGAGATGAAGACTATGTATTAGCCTCCTCTGAGTAGAGAGTTGAGATGATGAACTTCAGATGACTCTCATGTGTAATGCAGTGGGAAATAATAAACATGGAGTTGGATGTGCCTGTGGATGAGCACATGTGAACGTGATCCTAGTGGTTGAGCACTAGTGAGTGTGGTTCTCCTGTGAGACGCGGGGAGATAGAGATATGTACATCCCTATGGACGTGCCTCTAGTGGATGAGCACTAGTGGGTGTATGAGATCCCTTGCTATATTGTTCAAGAGTTAGACTTACCTGTAACCCTAGTTGTAATGTAAAGGGTATAGGTCGACCCCACCTTAATGTAAAAGATAATTAATATAAAAGATAATTAATATGATACTTATTAATTATATTTTGAATTATTGAGGTCGGCCCTATTGTGCCAATAGACACATCATTTTATGTGACAAGTCTTATATAAATAAAGGTGAATCCCCATTCAGGAAAAAGACTTATCAATGTGTCATCTCATGATTTCAGAAGTTGTGGTCTGAAATTATGAGAATTGCAACACCCTCTTGTGTGCTAGGTTTGGTGATGGTGTGGGAGGTCTTTCTCTTGAGGAATATAGCAAAGGATTGACTAGGTTTTCTTTGCTTGTTGAGAAGGGTTTCCCAGGATACTTCATGTGTTCTTGTGCATGTTTATTCTTCTTGTTATTTTGATTTGTTGCAGTAGTTATTGTTAAACAAAAAATTTAAAGAGGATACATGAGCCATAGATCATTGAAAATCTAACATGGTTTCAGAGCAGGTCTTGAAGAATACCACTTTCTCAAGGATGAAAGAATACTGTGGTCACCTAAAATACTGTCAAACCCTTGCTGCCATTGCAAAGAAATGAGGTCAGACCTCACAACAAATAGAGGAAGGAATCCATGGGAAGAGAATAGTTTTTTGTTGCAAGAAAAAGGTTGACCTCAGGCCTCTAAGGTTGTCGCAGCTTAGAAGAAAAGGGTCCGACCCCTTCTAAAGTTTCTGTGGTGAAGGAAAGGGTTGGAGCCTAGAAGAAGGTTCGTGTATGGGGTACTTCTTCCAAACAACAACAAGGTGTATAAGAAAAGAGGTTAGAGCCTAGGAGAAGGGTCGGACCCCCCTAAAGCTGGAAGGAGGAAAGAAATCGACCTGTTATGGGGCCTCACTAAAGTTGTTGTGAAAATAATCTAACAACAGATCCACCCTACCATTCTAACACTCTAAGGCTGCCACACTAACACAACAAGTCTAGAAGGAAAGGGTCGGACTCTCCCTAAAAATATCTTTGGTAAAATTAAAGGATCAAACCCTAAGACAAATTCTGAAGATGACCACATGCTTGAGAACGAGATTAAGACAAATTATGAAGATGACAAATTTTGAGTGATATTTATGAGTCTATCAAAAGGCGAAAATTATATCAATTTTGAAGCAGTATCGATGGTGGTTTTCTGAGGAAGGAAAGACGAGTTTAAGGCCTATATTGAGGCTGATCTTTTTGGATAGTAGTGAGGCCATTCACCTTGCTATATTAAGAATTATATATCCATATGCTATAATGATGCATGAGATATTAAAATAGGTCCGAAACAATGCTACAGTTGAAGAAAACATTTATGTGACACATCACTACAATAAATTTCAGAATAAGACACTGTGACGAGGTTCAAGCATGCCAGAAACATTTATGATATACATTTTATTTAAGGATTTGAGGATACAAGTTCAACGTTTAAAACTTTAAAGGATATAGTCATGTTTGTATTATGAAGCATGGAAAGAAGGATGGAAACTTATATTGGTTGGTACTTATAAGTCAAGGAAAAAAATGGTCGAACTGTTGACAAGAATAATGATCATAATTACAACCAATATTGATCGACCTTTTAAAGTTTAAAGGAAAAAAATAAATCTCATCAGTTCTACTTGAGTCATCTACAAATCCAGATTGAAAACCTTAAGATACAGATCTGAAGTCAAGTTGTAATAGTGTTAAGTAGCAGCAGGAGCTATAAGGATGGCTACAACAGGGTGTCTAAAATTTTGTTGAATGTCAACAATGGACATGACCTTGATAAGATAAAACAATCATATCAAGTTGGACCACCAACAGATGGGTCGAATTACTAATGTGTAAATACTCTCTAATTAGATATAGTAGTAAAGGTTGATGCAGACTTCGTCAGATACTTGTGTGGTATAGGTGGCTACAAGGAAAGCAAGTGAGGAATGTTATTGATCATCATGACTTTGAAAAAACAAGAAGAACCTCCATTAGTGTACATTCTCAGGTATGCACTTGTATATATAATGTTTGCATCATTTTCATAAGGGTACTTGCAGAAGGAAAGAACCCTTTGTAAAATCATGGACCCAGAAATGTCTCAGTGCGTTCAAAAGAAAAACACACCAGAAGTGAAGACTCTAGGCTTGATTGTTTTAATTATCATGCTACATTACAAGTGGGTTTTGTAGTTGTGACAAACAATCCTTAAATTGTTTTGATTCTAGATATATACTCATGAATATCCTCTAGGAGATATTCTTTTCTTGTTTCCCTTCATTTGTTTCCTTGTTCCAGGCAGGTTAACAACAAAGGAAGATGTTTTTTCTTGTCACTTGACTCAGAGGGAGTAAAAACTATTGAGAAGAAGGAAAAGACAAATACCTTCTCCCCCTCAGCAGTTCATAGGGAGACAATCATTGATACAATTGTTCCAGTTGATATTCCCAGGGACTTTGCAGTAGTCCATAAAAGGGCTTGTCTAGGCTTGACAAAGCTACGTAAGAGGTAGAAAGACATGTAGTTTATGGAAGTGTCGAGATATATAAAACAAGACTTGTAGTCAGAATATTCTCACAAGCAGAGGGAGTGAACTATGATGAGACATATTGATCCAATAATTCGATACACTTCCATCTGTACTACCATCCATGAGTTGAAAACTAGATGGATGGATTCTTGATATGTTTGGGTCTCAGTAAGAGTGTTGTTGATCCAAGCCTACATTACTACAGTGTTGGTGACGAGATCCTGATTTTGATGACTTATTCAAAAATCCTTGTTGTTGGATACAAGTAAGCCTTGACTTTTGATTTCAAGATGAAGGATGTAAGTATCATGCACTACTTCTTGGGACAAGAAGTATGACAGAGGACCGATGATATTTTCCTGAGTCAAGGAAAATATACAGTGGGAATATTAAGGAAGTTCAGTATGACAGAATGCAAATCCACGATGATGGATTTGAAGAAAATGAATGATGATGATTCAGATGAGATTGGTCCATAGTTGATTGGATCATTGATGTATCTAGTTAACACCAGAATTCATTCATGCCATGCAGTGAATGTACTTAGTCATTCCATGAGTCAACCAAGGCAAACTCACTGGACAACAAAAAAACATGTATTGAAATATTTGCGAGGCACAGTTAGATATGGCCCGAGATATGTCTCCAGTGAAGACTTGAGTTTGCAGGGATATGTAGAATGGACATAAAGTACAATGGACTGGAAGAGCACATCCGATTGTTGTTTTCCATGATTTCCTGGTGCAACAAGAAACAAAGCTCTGTGGCCTTAATTACCACAGAAGCAGAGTATATATCGTTGAGTGTGCGAAGCAGTGTGGCTTAATAAGCCTCTAAAAAATTTACTTGTTCATGAGATGGATCCTATGATTATAACCAAAGCTATGTGAAGTTGTTTGAAAAACCCTTGTTTTATGATAGATCGAAACACATTGATATAAAATATTATTTTCGGAGACATGATGCATAGGAAATAAATACATGTACAATACCTTCCTACACATGAGAAGTTTGCATACATCTTCACCAAAATGACTTGGTGAAGAATACCTCTCTAGTTGAGAGGGAGTTTTGATGACTACAACCAAGACAAAGTTGAAGTAGTTCCATGCGAGACTTGGCCTGATGGAGAATGCCTCCCTAGCTGAGAGGGAGTGTTGATGGTTACAGCTGCGTGAGACATCCTCCAGGACACAGATTGGGAGAGAGCCCCCGAGGTGGGTGTGTGGTTCCTATCTGAAACATAAATGGAATTTAGTGATTGCCTCCTCCTTACAAAGATTTTAGAATAAATCCAGATGATTCTCCTGTGTAATGCAGTGAGAAAGGAAATATGTTGAGTTGGACGTGCCTGTGGCTGAGAACAAGGTGAACGTGTGAATTCCCATGATCTGGGTGCATCGTTATGAGATAGAGATGAAGACGATGTATTAGCCACCTCTGAGTAGAGAGTTGAGATGATGAACTCCAAATGACTCTCCTGTGTAATGCAGTGGGAAAAAAGATCTGTTGATTTGGATGTGCATGTGGATGAGCACATGTGAACGTGATCCTAGTGGTTGAGCACTAGTGAGTCTGGTTCTCTTGTGATATGCAGTGAGATAGAGATATGGACATCCCTATGGATGTGCCTCTAGTGGATGAGATCCCTTGCTATATTGTTCAAGAGTCAAAATTACCTGTAACCCAATTTGTAATGTAAAGGGTACAGGTCGACCCCACCTTAATGTAAAAGATAATTAATATAAAATATAATTAATATGATAATTAATGATTATATTTTGAGTTATTGAGGTCGGCCCTATTGTGTCAATAAACACATCATTTGATGTGACAAGTATTATATAAATAAAGGTGAATCCCCATTGAGGAAAAACACATATCATTGTGTCATCTCATGATTTCAGAAGTTGTGGTATGAAATTATGAGAATTACATCACCTTCTTGTGTGCTAGGTTTGGTTGTGGTGTGGGAGGTCTTTCTCTTGAGGAATATAGAAAAGGATTGGCTGGGTTTTCTTCCCTTGTTGATAAGGGTTTCCCATGATACTTATTGTGCTCTTGTGCATGGTTATTCCTATTGTGATCTTGGTTTGTTGTAGTAGTTATGGTTCAATTTATTGTTAAACAAAAAATTTAAATAGGATACATGAGACATAGCTCATTGAAAATATAACAAGAGTGAGTCGTGGATCCAGTGGGATTTATACTTCGATGGATGATATGCACCATTAATCGTAGGGTGGCTAAGATGCACGATAGCTATCCATCTGTTGTGGGATCCATGGGCATGAGTAAAATGATAATGAGGAAGGTCATTAAATGTCATGCATGTTAAGGATATCGATGCAATAAGAGTTATATATTACTAGATCGCCATGACCTTCTGATCCATCGGAGGTGGAGGTCATCCAACTAGGGCCATAGCATTGTGTGGGGAAGCCTGGAGTGGATGCACTTTGATGAGTGACTCCAATGGTATATAAGGGATATGAATATATCAAAATTGTTGATCTAGAGGGCCAATAGGATGAGGATCGTGGGAAAGGTGGAATCTACCACATCACTTGCCACAACAATGCTACATCAATGCCACGTAGGATGACATGTCTACCAAGATGCCTCATGGCGCTAAGGTGGAATTGAGGTTAGAAGGCCTAGAAACTTTGGAAGGATATAAATTTTGAACAATAGCTTGGAACTGAGCATGGTTATAATCATTGGAAGTATCTTGACGAGAATAACTAATGTACAGGGTTTAATTGGATAAAATAAGTAGTTGGAAGAAAAAAAAATTGATACTCCACCAACCTAAATGGGAACTAGGGGGTTGGGTGTGCTAAAAAGTGGTATCGAAGCTCCAGTTCCAACACTAGGCCTGGATGGGTCGGAGATCAGTTACATGACTGATGTATTAAGGCTAAGATGAACCTATTGGAAATATCTTGGATAGAGGAGTCCAGATACCCACACAAAATTGTGAATTGAGTGGTAAAATGCACAAGCAATGAGAAAGAAGTTTTCTAGTGATATTAAAAGGAAGGTGCACATATGTTTCTGAATTTGTACTTGATGGGGCAGTTTGAAATATAGACGTGGATGGTAACTATATGGGAATGGCGTAGTACGTGGAAGAAGTAGTGAATGGGTATACAGGAAAAGGATTACCCTGTTAAAGGTATGTTGACCAAGAATAGAGTGAGGCATAACGAAAGTTGGATTTGGGAATTTAACTGCCCTAGTTAATGACTGTAATTACCTAGTTGTATTTTGAGGTGTAAAGGCTATTATAGAAGTTTGAAAATAATGACTTCTTGTTAAATGTTTCCATGAGGACGATTGCAAGATCTATTCAAAGAAGGTTGATATTAAGATCACCTAAATATGAATGAATGAGATAAAAAAATCATTTGGTTCCATAATAAGTTGTTGATCAAAAAATTGAGTTCGATGAGCAACATAAAAAACTCATATTGAAATACTTGTTTGGGGATAGAATTCTTGAGGAAAATTGTGCATATCAAATGTGGATGATAAGTAGGGAAGACATCAATAATACATGATAATAAATCTACGACAGACTCATATGGAATAATAGTTTGATAGTATATGAAAGAGTGTAAACTTGGTATCAAGGATGACCAAAGGTACTTGAAGACAAAGTGTTATGTCAAGAATACCTCATAAGATGATCAATGACCGAGACTAAAGAATATTAACGTATGGGTCTAGGTGCAACTATAAAGGGTGTCAATGTAAATATAAGTAGTGTGTTGTGGGAAAAACTAGTCTTAAAAGATAGACATTTCAAAATGATATCATTAAGATACAAAAAGATAGAGTGTATACTTGGAGCTAAGGGAAACATCTCTCAGGATCAGTCATATAAATTTTGGGGTAGCACCTCCACTATTACTATTATCAAAAGTGGTGTAGTGTTCGAAGCATGGTAGGAATGTCATAACTTTAAAGGTGAAGTATTGAAGGTGCAAGAATTCTAAAGAATGTCGGCAGATGTCTTAAAGTAACGCCTCATGTGAAAAGTGGATATAGAAGTATATAACCATACTTATGAGGAAATGCATTACATAAATCTAAGTGAATTATAGAATGGAATAAGTCTAGGAGTAATTAGAGGAAGTAGGAAAAAGGTACCACTAAGTGGATTCCAAGTGATTTTGGGTTTATGACAACACTCAAATACTTGTGGAGGAAATTAAGGGATTTCTTATGCTAGGGGGAATTTTGAGTGCAGTTGAAAAGTGTTGAATAATTTCCCAATGTATGTTGGGATGAAAAGTCAAAAGGATACAAGCATGGAGGTGATTTTCCTGAAGGAAAATCAATAGAGGATCCTGAAGAAGAATGTTTTTCTAATTTTAACTTAGTAAGAAAGAGAGGCAGTGTAATACCCCAAGTTAATACCCAATGTAATTGTAAACATATGTTTATAGGCTGGTGAGCGAGGATATTATAGGACATAGTGCCTATGTGACTATTAGGCCAAGGATCATGGATTGCTAAAAGACCAATGTTCATATATTGTAATTTCTAATCATACTCACATTATTAATAAAATACATCATTGTTGCAGACCCACCAAACAAAAAGAGATGGGGGGACAAAATCCACTAGAAAGGAAAAGGGAGATAAGGGTTTAAGGTTAAGRGGMTAAATCCCAAGGGAATATTATATTCCTTAAAATTTTAAAGTATGGGATAATATATATTATCCTAAGTTTCCAAAGAGAGATAACGAATTACATAAAGGGGGGAAGAGTTAGTCCCTTGTGTGATAAGTGTCACATATGACACATGCATATATAATTTGGGGATATAGTATAATTCCCCGTCTTTGTTATCATTCCTTCATCATTATTCCATGATTTCCCATCCTTCATACCTGGAAGTCGTACTATGTAGTCGTACTTAGATTGGGAAAGCATGCCAGAGTTTTCTAGATAGAATTGGATTGAAGAAGCAGGTTGTTAGGCCCATATAATGTTGAAGAAGTGAGCTTTGAGGCCCCTGGGTCATTGAAGAATTGATTTGTCAATCTTGTGAGCCTTCTCTCCAGGTGAGAGAATTGTTGGGAGTTGATTCCCAAAGTGGCAAGATACATGCTACAGAGGTCTGAGACTCCCTGACTGTCTTGTTGATGAAGCCCTAGAATGGAAGTGGGGTATCCGAAGGAATATTGAGTAGAGAAGGGGCACACTTCTTGGGTTGGGACATGCATGTGGGGGATGAGGGACTATAGCTTATTTTCTAGAGTTGACACATGAGTTTGAGATTTGTTGTTATTTGAGAGAACTTAGCCTGGCTTAGGATTTCCTTTGGCTTGGTGGAGTTTTATCCCCAGCTCGAGGGTGACCACTGTTGATAGTTATGAGCAGTGTGGCATATGGTTGGGAGGAACCTGGAAGGTATGCATGTAGTTGGTGTTACTATCCATAAGATAAGTGTTTTTCTTGTGCTCACTTTAATTACTGTGCATATAATTATGAGTCGTTATGGAATATTTTTTATAGTTGTGTTTGTGAATTATTATGGTATGTTGTTATTATTATGCATAACTTTGTTCATATGCAAAGCATATCAGTAAATTGAAATGGTATCAAAAGTCAGCATTTTGATGTGGCATTTCCCAAAAAGGAGTTGAGGATGTTACAGGTGGTACTTGAGAGAACCATATCAAGTGGAAAGGATCCATTGGTGTTACTCCAAGAGGCTGGAAGCACCACTAGAGTTCATAATTTCAGATAAAGGTAATGTTTACTAATATAAATTGATATCTACGAACCCAAAATAAAAATCGATTGGTGTAAGAAACCACAAGAAATGAAGTGATTCAAAGAGGCCAACTTGAATCAGTTTGATCCTGTAAAATTTATGGGTGTTGAAGACCCAAGGTTAAAAAGAGAGCATGGTTGAATGTGTAATCTATTCATATATGCATTGGGTCAGAGGGATCCATTTAATAAATGAATGTTGAAGATTGAATAACAACATAATGTATGGTTGGAAATACAAATTGGTTATGAATGGTTGGCTTAAAAATTAATCATAAGAGAAATAATTTTTTCTCAATCGTGATAGAAAGGGCACACAAGAATATAGGAGAATTCAGTAAGAGTCAAGAACAACCAAGAACAATAAACAAAGTTGCATGGGAAGAAAGAGGTTGGTTCTAGTGTCATAGAAACAATCATAATATGGCATGTTGGAAAACCATACTTAACACAAAAGCTAAAATGCATGTGCATCATGAGCATGTTAAGGGTGCATTCTTAGTCCATGTATATATGCATCAATGCATGTTGGAATGTTTGAGAATGCATATAACTTGTTGTAGACTCAAAATAGTCTAATGTTATATGGGGAATAAATAGGTTATGACAGCTGAAAAATATTGTCGATGAAGTTACTGTTGATAGCCATCCTTATGAGGATAATGGGGAGGGATAATTGTTGCATATTAGGTTGTTAAGGGAAACATGGAAGGTTCTATAGTTACTCGATAATCAGGTAGCATCAAATTAATTTAGTAAGCATCTATGCAGGTATGAATTTTATGTTGTAGAGCTATTATATTTTACATGCATTCATATGACACAGTAATATGTCATGATCTCTGGGTTATCGATTAATAATCAAAGAAAGAAAAGGGTATGACCCTGTTATAGAAGTGAATGCCAATAAATCTAACCATGTGTGAGACCATGACATGGTTGGATATGGAAAGACTATAGTGACACACAAGTATCCAAATAAATTCCTACTATAACCAATGTTTGAACTGCAACCTTTTTCCAACAAATAAGAGCACCGCATAAATTGTTTCTTGGTGTAGGGATTAGGATGCAAAGGAAGTCATCCAAATGGTTGAGAAAGAAAATAGAAAGTGTATGGATGATGTGTTGAGGAATTTGCCAAACCATATAATTATCATGGTGGCATGCATGATTTAGAATAAGGATTTATGAAAATATAAAGAAAGAATGCATTGAATATACATGCTTGGAAATTTGCATTCATACATAGTGTAGAAATGGTAATTCTGCACTCATGTATGATAACATAGAGTGTGTATGCATAATGAATTTTAGAAATGCATGTATACATTATCTTTTGTACAAATGGATATGTTAACAACTTATATGATGTAGTTAATACTAACCCATGAGGTGCAGATAATTTTTAGCAGTTGTTACGTATTGCAACAAGATAGTTGCATCTTGAAGTAGTCAAATAAGGATGGACTACAAGTAATTCTTCTATTCAAGAAACAAAGTAATGAAAATATATGTCTAGAAGAGAGAAAGGCTTAATTGATGAAAATTGAATAGGAAGATATTGATAGGTTCCTTGCAAATAATAAATGAAAATAATTGTGATGAGGAAAAGGTTGATTGTGAATTAATTAGTGGACCAATAGTGGTGATTGAAATGATAAGTGTAAATAATTCTGAGAACACTTTGTGAGATTTTGTAAAATACTATAAGAAAACATATTGTATATGAAATACTAAAAATCGGTTGGTTGAATGCAATATGGAAGTATTGCAGGAAAAATAGTTCCAAATATGGCACTGTTGAAATCTATAATGAAGATCGGTGCATGTTGCTGCAACAACCAAGAAAATATGACATGGAATTTCATATTCTAGGAAAAAGTTGACTTTCCTGATTAAATAAATTTGAATTTCTAAGTGAAATTTTTATAATATTGTCTCATGATGAAAGTATGTATGTGCTATAGATGAGAAAATATTTATTACATCTAGAATAATTGAAAAGATAAGCTATTATTGGGACGCTAGAGCCCTATAATTACAGATCCTTAGTGGGGGTTTGTTATTTAGTTGGCAATCTCCTTGTGTGTGAAATCCTAGGCAAGATGGATCACTGAAGCATTGTTTATCAATGAATGGATTCCTCAACCTGAAAGGGTGAGTGCAACAAGGAAGAGGCAGCACAAGAATGTTCCATTGAGCTGTAATATTACTAAAGAAAATATGTGGAATAGAGGAAAAATACTTCTAGCTGAAGTATGAAGACAAGACCAAAAGGATAACAAGATTCAATAGCCAAGGCATGCATCTTTTTGAAGAATTTTGGAAGGAAAACTATATTTAATGCATCGAGGACATTGCATAAATAAGGGGGAGGGGAATGCAATAACCCCAGGTTGATCCCCAATTATAATTGTACATATATTTAATTTCTATAGGTTGGCGAGCCGTGATATTATTGGCCCAATTTCCTATGTTATTATTAGGCTGAAGAGACTAGATGTTGAAAGGACAACTTGCCTATTAATGTAAAATGAAATCACTTGGATATTAATGAAATCACACCACTGTTGTAGACTGAACCGAAAAAAAAGCAAGGGGGATAAAATCCACTAGAGAGGGGAAAGGGGGCTAAGAGTGTAGGAAAGGGGCTAAGCCTAGGGGGATTAAGCCAAGAGAATATTTAATAATATTTTCTAGAAAACATACTTTATGGGATACATGTAGCTATCCTAAGTTTCCAAAGAAAGAGAATGAACCACCAAGTGGGTGCATGAGAGGTTTATGAGGTGACAAGTGTCATCTCATGAACATACAAATATATTGGGAAAGCTTAGTGTAATTTCCCATGTATACAATCATTCTCTCCAAACATTCTTGGAGCCAGTCATTTTCTCTAGAGGAGAGAGACCATCACTGAGAGTGGAGCTATGGAGATAAAAGTATCCTCTAAATCCTTGGTGGTATGGGTTGAAGAGGTGGGTTGTGAGTCCTGTGTGTTGAAGAAGTGGTTATCAGGACCATAAGCGGTTGAAGAAGTGGGTTGTCAAGACTATAAGTCGTTGAAGAGGTGGGTTTTCAAGCCCATGTATTGAATAAGAAGGTTTTCAAGACCGTAAGTTGTTGAATAAGAAGGTTGTTAGGCCCATAAGAATTCACTCCAGGTGAGAGAATTGTTGGGAATTATTTTCCCAAGGTGCCAAGTTGCAGCTATAGGGATCTAATACTTCTTTTCCTCCCTATTGCTGAATCCCAAAAGTAAAGTGAGGAAGTCGAAGGACTTTGAGAAGATAAGGGGCAGACTTCCTGGGGTGGCACATGCATGTGGGGAATGAGGGACTGTAGGTTGGATATTAAACTATGTACTTTAATATGAGCATTGTTGTTGTTTGACATACTTAACATGGGTTTGTATTTCCTTTCCCAAGTGTATTTTGTGCCCGACTCAGGGGTGAGCTGTTGCTGAGCTATAAGTAGAAGAGTCTAAGGCCAAGAGGAAAGTCAAAGGTCTACATGCAGTTGATGGCTATTTATATCAAACAAGTTTTCACCAAGTGTTTGTTTTAATTACTTTATGAATGATTATGTACTCATGTGTTGGGTATTTGTTGTGTCATTCATATTTCAACATACTATTGTTAAAATGGTACAGGAATTGTGGTCATGGGTTATTTTTCATGGTTATTTGCTTCTGAAATTACACTTGTAAATAAATTTTGATTATGTAACTATTGTCATGGGTTTTTATTGTTGTAAATATTCCTTGAATATTTGTAGCCAAAATTATATCTTTATGCATATGCAGAATTTTTGTGTGTTGATTTCCCTACCTATACACATATTAGATCCCAATTTAAAATTATTTTCCATATTAGAGACCCTCCTAACCTCAAAAGTCATCAAAATTATGGCAATCTTGGAATGCTTCTCTAATAGTTTTTTTAGCATAGAAATACAATTTTAAATGAAATTGAAGTAATCTCTTACCTTTAAGGTGTATTAGTGGACATTAATCATCATCATCATCATGTCTATTACAATTTTTATTTTTATTATCATCATGTCTTTTTCACAATTGTTAGAGCCTCCAACCACCAAATGACAGAACAATTGGGCAAGCAAAATCAAGTCATTATAAAACCTATCCAAATTTAAGTAGCTCCAATAATTCAAAAAAAAAATGCCACAAGAATCTGAACAGAACTCCATCGATAAGTTGGGGCATCAATCATAGAAACCTTGGTTAATGACCAGGCAATCCATCTGGGAAAATTTAGCAAGTGCTTGATAACCCATATGAAACCATTGACAGTCCTTTATTTGGAAAGAACAAACTCACGATCCATCGAACGACTTACCAAGGTCTCATTCTCCTTGTTTTCAAACCTTCGATCACAACCCAAATGCTCTGATACCATGTTGGGACAGTAATTGAACCATAGAGGAGAAAGGACCTGAGAGAAGTGGCCGTGTGTTTTTCAAACCTTCGATCCCAACCCAAATGCTCTGATACCATGTTGGGACAGTAATTGAACCATAGAGGAGAAAGGACCTGAGAGAAGTGGCCGTGTGTAGAGACACCATTTCACTAAAGCACGAGCACGCTCCATGAGAGTGAAAATAGATATTCCAATGATGATAATCTATAGATATGTTTTGGTCATGGACCAAACCAACAATCATGGAATGGGGTTTGTTATACCTATCCATAAAATGTGGATCTAGATAATATTGAAGTACGGTTAGGTAATATAAGGAGATTAACATTTCAACTTGATTTATAAAAAAATGGGCATCATGAAGTACTCTTTGAACTCACAAAAATTCTTCAATAACATGTGCTTACCCTTAAGCCATGATCCTTCCTAAATAATCATTTTTTTAAGATATGGATTCCCATTCTTTCATTTCATTCCATGCACCCTATAAAATCTCATGACACCTTACTCACCTAATGAATTTTGGTTTGAAGATATATTAAAAAATATACAATTACTGAATCAAGATCTTCACAATTTTACACAAGTAAATAATAAATCTACAAAATCTAGAATTATTCATGTTGTCATTGTGAATTGGGCTCTCACCTACCAATGTATCCACCTCCTTTTAGATATTATCATGCTCATAGTTGCACTCAATAATATCCTATTTTTATTTAAGTTTTGTATCTTCATGAAATGCACCACTTACTATATTGAATAGTATATCAAAAGTTAAGCACAATCTCAATGCTTTATGGCCACATCTCAATGAAATAAGATAACGATGGATCATTAAGCACAATCTCAATGCTTTATCACCACATCTGTGAGCCCCACCCCGCTACTTGCTATGTCTACATTGTAGAGATGATCAATTGCAATGCAATGGATGGTTTCATATGTGTATATGTGTTAATGTTTGAGAATGATCTCAGAGATTTCTTATTTTTATATTGATACAAATTTTATGATTATATGCATTACTCACATTCTCTTCATTATTTTATATCTTTACTTATTTCTTTTAATTTTAATAATGTTATTTAATATGAAATTAATTCATTTTAATTTGATATCCATAAAATAGAGGATTTTATTAAAAATATGTATTATAACTTTTTATAAGGAAAAGAAGAAAGAGAAAACATTAAACTTCATATTATTTTTTTTATAATTCAATTTAATATGAAACTAATTCATTTAAATTTGACATCCATAAAATAAAGGATTCTACTTAAAAATATGTATTACAACCTTTTATAAGGAAAAGAAAAAAGAGAAAACACTAGACTTCATATTATTTTTTTGAGAATTATTTATATATGCAATGTACAAGTAAATATCCCTATAAAGCCTCGAGACCATTATCACACAAGTCAATTTTTTTTTTTTAAATAACACATGTTCTAAAAGTAACTCTCAATACTATCTTCTATTTTTTGATGGTTAACAATCTAGATTATAATGATATATTATTAGTAAAAAACTGTCTTAATTCCAGTTCTAGAATAGGTTCATAAGGATCAAATCTCTTCGGGTGCAAATTTATTCTCAACTATTTTTAGAGTAAACGATAATATATTCATTTACTCCATCTAACACCAACATCATTTTTCCACAACTAAACAAATTAAAAAAATATTAAATGTAGCAATGTAAAATAGGATTCATGTTCATAAACTAAAATAGTTTCATAAACTTGCATACCCCACGAGCAAAGCGTTTGAAGGCATTATGATGTGTAACATCCCTTCTGCATATCGGACAACAGTTAGATCTCTGAAACCATGGATCGATACATGAAATATGAAAATAATGCTCGCAAGAGCCAAAAACGCGAACCTCATCTTCATCTTTTATCAAATTCCAAAAAATCCCACACTTATAAGCTTGGTCTGCTTTTAAACTTCCATAACCTGCCTTTGGAATCATTCCCGTTAGGAGTTCCGAGAAGAGATAAGCCAATATCCTCTTGAACAGATCCAGCCATCCTCTTATGAGGAACATAGAATCCGAGTAAAAAAACAGCAGAAGTAAAACTACAACGACGACGTACATATTCGGCATTATTATTTTCCCCACTGAAGTTCTTGAACAATAAATTAACAATGCTGCAAGAATGAGCCTTATCATAGACGCAATGAAAAGTACATAGAATTCACCAGCCAGAACTAAAACACGAGAGTGTTCATCCTCTTCCGATACTGCAGAAATCCGGCTAAAAAGAGCTCCCATCGGTTCGTCGAACTTTTCGGAATCTGCTATTCCTTCGAATTGCCAAGAATAAAATCAGCCATCGAATATTTATACGATTTTTAATGCGCAAATAAAAAAGCGCTGACGAATCGCTCGCGTAAAGTTGGCCTTCTTGATTACTAATTTCATTTTTTTTTTTAGGGTCATTGCGAATCATCAGTCAATTGGATGGCATTCATGGGTTAATATTTGTTGCCATCCGTGAGTTAGTACTTTTAGAAGGTATTGAATCTGTGTGTCGTAGATGGTGAGTTTATAGGAGGAAGATTTTTTTTATAAATTTCACAAAAAAATTATAAAAGTTTTATGAATTATTGAAGTTTTATTATAATTTAAGTTTGGATATAGTGAAATAATGTTACCATTTTTCTAATTTTAGATTAATTTAATTTTTTTAAAATTTGAATTTGAATATGTGATAGCTACCCATCATAATAGCACTTGGTAATGCTTAAGAACTTGAGACTTGTGGTCTCTTTGTTTGAAATATGCCTCGAGTGAATGGTTTAACCAATTGAGCTAACATTTAGTAATTGTGAGTGTATATGTGCGTTTGTGTGATTATTCCCTCTTCCCTAAAATATTTAGATGGAGGGTGTAACATTGCGGGTTTTGAGCCCGGTATTAAATAATGTATTTTGTTAATCCATGAAAGACCAAAGTGCCCAAACAATTGAAAGAGGCGAGTGCAGCCAGACAGACAAGGACAAGAGTTATAGGGGGCTATGATTCCACAAGAGAGGGGGTTTGAGGGGCTAAGTATTTATTTTATATTTTATTTACCCATTATTGTTTTAATGGAGAATAATAGTTACATGAGTTTCTTGGGGGTAAGACCAAGTGGTTCTTAATTCCAAGAATTACATAAACCCATATTTGGTCTGTTGTGGGGGTTGCTTCTTCTCACTCATTCACTCACTGATTATTCATTGTTCACACCTTTCACTATGTTTTCTCTCCATTCATTCTTTCACCCACTCATCTTTCCTCATCCACATTTGGCTTCGAAGGAGAAAAAAAATTGTTGGAGAGGCGCCATGGTTGGTTGGATGTAAAGACTGCTAGTGTATTCCAGCCATGAATTAAGGGCTGCATGTCTGAGATGCTTTCTCCTGCGTTCAGTTTTTTTCACAATTATGAATCCTGAGAGTCCCTGCATGGAGATTCTGGACTAGCTGCACTGGAGCTCTGGAAAGATATGGATAGTCAGAGGGACTGCATGGCAAAGAAGGGGGTCCATTCTCTTGGGTTGTGTTGGCTGGGTAGAAGAGAGATGATGTACTTTGGATTGTTGTGGGTGTTGAAAATCCTATGAGAGCTTGAGTGCTGACTGGTTTGGGAAACCGAGTGACACTGTGGAACCGTCCTTGTGGATTCATAGCCCTAGCTTGGGGGTGACATTGTTGTTGAGACTTGGAACAACAATTTCTACAGTTGGGTGGAACATCCTTGGTCTGCACTTAGTTGGTGAATCATTTCATTAAAGATAAGTTCTCTCTGGTATGGTTTTATTTACTTGTGTATTTATTCTGATGTGTATTTATTTATCTATGAATTTCACATCCACAGTATGCATGCTTGCTAGTTATTATTGTGTATGACATATGATTCATTTATTTTATGTTTTAGCATGAATATTGATCTATGCATGTGAATACTTCATGCATATTTATTGATTAGAAGTTAGATCGGAAGTCGAAAGAAGTCCATGTCTTGATTTTGCGGATCTCACTTATTTTACAGGCTTTGTAAGGGGTTATTTAGAGTTTTTGTAAAGGGTTATGGGATGTCGTCCCATGGGGTTTACCGATTATTAGGCCCTATTGTAAGGGATTGTAAAAGTATAAATAAGTAAGAATGTATGGTAGAAGTAAAAGCTTTCTAAGTAGTTTTGTGGAGCTAAGTGAAAGTATCTTGAATGGCTTTGTGCCAAGGAATGTATGTGAGTAAGGCTATGTGCTTGATAGAGAATTGGCTCTGTGCCTTGACTTAGTTTTGGAAGGAGGATTTGGTGCTCAGTGCGCAGATCTCACGTCTTATGCAAAGCTTGACTCTGTGGCTTAGTGCATAGGAGTGAATGAATGTAAGATTTAGACGAATAATAAATAAGGTGAAGCGGTTGGTGGACGTAGCCCCACACTAGGGTGAATCACGTATATCTTGTGTCTTTGGTTTTCTTTGGTTGTGTTGTTTATGTTATGAATTTGCTCAGTGATTTGATTATTATGCATGATAGATAGATTTGTTATTGCTTAAGTGTTTTACTTATGTTAAGAATAAATGAATGTTAGATCTAACTCAGTGCTAAGTGCTCAGGATATATAATCATTTATTGTTACTCCGCCAATCTATTCTTGGGTACGTTCTACGATGTTAATAAGATTAGAAAACTAACACATGCCCCTGTTGCAACACATGTTAGGCACCAAAGAAGAAGGCATGAATTGAACAGTTTTCAAGGAGAGCTAAGGAAGCTTAAGCCACCATCCTTTGATGGTGAAAGAGAAAGGGAATATGATGTTGAGGAATTGTTTCTTGGACTCAAGAGATATTTTCAACTGCATAACTACTCATCCAACCTAGAAGCCATAATTGCCACATACCATTTACATGGTAAAGATGCTATGTGGTGGGATTAGCTGAAGAAAGTTGAGCACATTAATGAGAATAGGATCACTTGGAAGTAGTTCAAGAAATATTTTCAGAAGGAGTACCTTTCAGAACACTTCTATGACAAGAAAATGCAGGAGTTATTTGAACTTAGGCTGGGAAGAATGGCCATGGAAGAGTATGAAAGAAAGTTCTTGGGGCTGCAAAAGTATGTGGGGTTTATAAAATATGAGAAGGTGAAAGTACAAAGGTTTTTAAGTGGATTTCCATCCTTTTATAAATAGAAGATTCAATATGATGATCCCAGGACTTTGACTGAGACCATCAAGAGAGTCTTTGCATAAATCTTGGAAGGATAAGAAGAATGAGAAGTTTGATTAGAAAAAGAAAGGATTCAAACCTTCTTTCAATAGAAATATCCCAAATAAAAATCATCAAGATCAATATGCTAAGGATGAATCCAATAGAGAAGACTCCTTGGGAAAAAGGGGAAGACCACCAATCCAATGTTGGGGATGCAAAGAAGATCACATATACAAGGATTTCCCTCATAGAAAGGACAAAGTGAAGACCATGCAAAACATCCAAGAGGCTACAACTATAGAAGACATGAGAATAATTTATGCAGACTTAGATTATCGACAAGCAGAGTACCAATCCAATATGATCGAGGTGGAAGGTATGATCATTAATCAGCCTATTGTTATTTTAATTAATTCAGGAGCAATTCATTGTTACATTGATCCTAAAATAATGGATAGATTACATTTGGAGAAAAGGAATCTTGAAAAATCAAGTTTGGTTCTGCTAGCCACTGGAACCAAAAGGAGAATCCATGATATGGTCAAAGGTTGTTCCATAAGTTTTAATTGTGTAAATACTAATGTTTATCTAAGTATTATACATTTGGTATATTATGATATTCTAACTGGAATGAATTGGTTGGACAAGAATTATGATTTCCTATATTTTCATAACAAGACATTTACATGTCTTGATGAAGAAGGAAAATATAGCACTGTGAAAGGTGTTCCAAGACCCATCTCTAAAAGGGAGATTCCAGCCTTACAATTGAAGAGATGTTTCAAAAAACGATGTCAATTGTATGCAGCCCATGTGGAGGAGCCAGAAAAGACAAAGGGGCCAAGCCTTGAAGCGTTTTCAGTACTTCAAGAATTTGAATATGTATTCCAAGAAATACTAGGGTTTCCACCAAAAAGGGAGATAGATTTCTCTATTGATTTAGTGTCAGGAGATTCCCTGGTATCAAAAAAACCTTACAGAATGAGTACACTAGAGTTAAAATAATTACAAATACAGTTGGAAGAGTTGTTGAAGAAAGGGTACATACGTCCAAGTGTTTCACCTTGGGGAGCACTAGTACTCTTTGTCAAAACAAGGATGGAACATTGAGGCTGTGTATTGACTTTCGACAACTGAATAAATCCATTGTAAAGAACAAGTACCCTCTACCTAGAATTGATGACATCTTTGATCATCTAAGAGGGGAAAATATATTTTTCAAAGATAGACATGAGATCAGGGTACCATCAGGTAAGAATCAAGGAAGAAAACATCCATAAGACAACCTTTAGAACCATGTATGGGCATTATGAATTTGTAGTTGTGCCATTTGGACTATCCAATGCACCAACTATATTTATGTGCTTAATGAATGCCATATTCAAAAATTACTTGTATAAGTTTGTCATAGTATTCATGGATGACATACTTTTCTATTCTAATTCAGAGGAAGAGAATGAACATCACCTAAGATTGGTACTACAAGTGCCGAGGGAACATCAGTTTTATGCCAAGCTTAGTAAGTTTTATTTTTACCAAGAACATATCCATTACTTGGGGCACATTATTTCATAACAAGGTATAACAGTGGATCCAGAGAAGGTTGAATCCATTAGAAGATGGCCAACACTCAAGAATGTTTCATAAGTCAAATATTTTATGGGGTTAGCTGGTTACTACAAAATATTTATAACAAGGTTCTCCAAGATTGTTCATCCCATCACTTCTTTGCAAAATAAGGGAATTAAATTTGAATGGACATCAAAGTGTGAACTGAACTTTAATCTGCTGAAAGAGTTACTTACTAGTGCTCATATTTTAAATATTATTGACCCAAATGAAACATTTTTGGTATGTACCAATTCATATAAGGAAGGACTTCGTGGAGTCCTCACTCAAAGTGAACATGTCATTGGTTATGAGTCTAAAAATATTAAAGAACATGAGATGAGCTATGCCACACATGACTTCGAACTTGCTGCCATTGTTCATGCGTTGAAGATGTGGAGGCATTATCTCTCGGGGAATAGATTTGAATTAACAACATACCACATTGGTCTAAAATATCTTTTTGAACAACCAACTTTGAATGCCAGGAAAACGAGATGGATGGAATTTTTAAGTGAATACAATTTTGACATCAAGCATATCAAAGGAAAAAAAAAAAAAATTGTTGATGCACTTAGCAGAAGAGTACATCTCATGAATGTTATAGATGTTAGTATGTATCAGTCAGATTTAAAGAGAAAAAATTTATATGTTGTTGTCACGGATCAACATTACCTATAGGTAAAAGAAAGATTACAACAAGAAAATGTACAACAGAAAATTAAAGAATATGAGATGGAGGAAGATGGATTACTGATGCATACAAATAGAATTTATGTTCCTAGTTCTGAAGAACTTAGAAATTTATTATTAAAATAAATGCATAATGATCCATATGTGAGACATCCCAGTTACTAGAAAGCAATTGCACTAGTAAGAAGCCAATTATTTTGTCTATGAAAGAAAAAATATGTTTCTGATTACATTTCTAGATGTATGGAATGCCAGAGAGTGGAGGCTTAGCATAGGAACCCAATGGGTTTGCTACAATCATTACCAATTCCATAGAAGAAGTGGGAAGTGTTAACCATGGATTTTATAACTAAATTTCCTAGGACAACAAGGAAACATGATTCGATCATGGTCATGGTTGATAAATTGACAAAGGTTGCTCATTTTGTTTCTATAAAAATGACTCATACAACATCTAATATTGCATAAATTTACATGAGGGACATTGCTAGGTTGCATGGGATACCTAAGACAATTGTCTCAGATGGAGATACAAAGTTTACTTCAAATTTATGGAGGGGATTGTTTAAAGGATTTGGTACAAATATGAACTTTAGCACAACATACCATCCACAGTCAGATGGGTAGATAGAGAGAATTAACCGATTAATTGAAGAGTATTGAAAATGTATGTGATGGATAATCTATCTAAGTGGGAAGATTACTAGCACTTGTTTGAGTTTGCCTATAATAATGGGTATCGAGATTCATTGAAAATGAGCCCATTTGAAGCATTGTATGGTAGGAAATTCAATACTCCAGAGATTTGGGACAACCCAACTGACAGAGTGGTACTTGGGAAATAATTTCTCAAGGATATGAAAGATCGAATGGTTAGAATTAAGCAGAATTTAAAGGAAGCTCAAGATAGACAGAAAATTTATGCAGATAAGAACAAAACAACTAGAGAATTTAAAGTGGGGGAGCATGTGCTTTTAAAATTGAATCCCAAGAAGAGCTCTCTAAAGTTGGGTAGTTGTACAAAGCTAGCAACCATATTTTTTGGTCCCTTAGAGATATTGGACAGAATAGGGCTAGTTGCATACTTGCTTGCATTTCCTACTTCCATGAATGTGCATAATGTATTTCATCTCTCTTTGCTTAAAAAATTTGTACATGATCATAACCATCTTATTGATTGGCATTTGATTCAAGTAGAGACATAGGAAGTCTTTCGAGTCTAGCCAATGCGAATATTGGACAAAAAAGTCAAAATGATCCGGAATCGAGTTATAGAGCTGGTAAAAGTCCAGTGGACCTACTACAGTCCTGAACATGCTACTGGGGAGCATGAAGATGCCATTCGGGCAAAGTACCCACAACTTTTTGAATATATTTTGAGATTTTGATCTTTTTTTTGTATATGCACTGAGGACAGTGCCAAAATAAGGGGGAGGGGATGTAACATCTCGGGTTTTTATCCCCGTATTAAATAATTTATTTTGTTAATCCATGAAAGGCCATAGTGCCCAAACAATTGAAAGAGGCCAATGTACCTAGGAAATGTAATTTTTTTATCATTATTAATAATAAATACAACGTTGGTTGTTATACGGACAAGGACATGAGCTATAGGGGGCTATGATTCCACAAGAGAGGGGGCTTGAGGGGATAAGTATTTATTTTATATTTTATTTACCCTATTGTTTTAATGAAGAATAACAATTACATGAACTTCTTGGGGGGAAGGCCAAGTGGTTTCTTAATTTCAAGAATTACATAAACCCATCTTTGGTCTGTTGTGGGGGTTGATTCTTCTCACTCATTCACTCACTAATTATTCATTGTTCACACCTTTCACTCTGTTCTATCTCCATTAATTCTTTCACCCACTCGTCTTTCCTCATTCTCATTTGGCTTGGGAGGAGAAAACAAACTATTGGATAGGAGGCATGGTTGGTTGGTTGTAAAGACTGTTGGTATATTCCAGCCATGTATTAAGGCTTTCATGTCTGAGGTTCTTTGGTTTTTGTTCAGTTTTTCTCACAACTGTGAATCCTGAGAGTCCTAGCATGGAGATTCTGGACCAGCTGCATTGGAGCCCTAGAAAGAGATGGACAGTCTGAGGGACTATGTGGCATAGAAGGGGGCCCATTCTCTTGGGTTTTGCAGGCTGGGTAAAAGAGAGATGGTGTACTTTGGATTGTTGTGCGTGTCGAAAATCCTATGATAGCTTGAGTACTAACTAGTTTGGGAAGATGAGTGACACTCTAGAGATATCATTGTGGATTCATATCCATGGCTCGAGGGTGACACTGTTGTTGAGACTTGGAACAACAATGTCTACGATTGGGTGGAACGTCCTTGGTCTACAGCCAGTTGGTGAATCGTTTCATTGAAGATAAGTGCTCCGTGTTATGGTTTTATTTACTTGTGTATTTATTCCACTGTGTATTTATTTATCTATGAATTTGGTATCCACAATATGCATGCTTGTTGGTTATTTCTATGTATGACATTTGTGTTGTGCCTGTTTCATCACTTGGGTGAGAAAAAAAATGGTGCTTGCATGCCCCATTGGGCCTGCTAGACAAGACAGAGGTTAGTGAGTGGGTTAAAAAATCCAAACACATGTAATAAAAAAATAAACAAACTAAAACAACTAAGGAAATAAAAACTAGAATGCATAAGAAACTTAGAACCATAAACAATCAACCAATGACCAAGATTATGGCACCAATGGATAACTATATTAGTTGGCAAAAAACCGTAGAGAAAAATGAGGACTTATGGGTCCCCTCTTCCTCCTTTGGAGGACTCTTGAGTTCCCTAATGGAGAGCTCTTCTTACAATGGAAGAAAAATGGAAAATGATGAAGAAAATCAATGCCTATTCTCTCAAGAGGTGAGTGGAATGGTCTATTGTAATAATGCTTGAATACTCCAAGGAGAAAAGAGGATTCTCAAGGGAGGATTGAGGCAGCATAAAAATACTATGAAGATCTTGGTTTCTTAGTGCACCCATGGCTTCCATTTATAGCATTTCTTCAAGGCAAAACTCAAGTAGCTCTTGGTGTGAACAAAGGGCCTTTTAGGGCACCCTTTGGTCCTTGACCAAACCCCCATTTGGATTTCTCTCTAACATGGAGGTCAAATCAAGTTGGGAACTGGTCCATAAGTGGTTGGGGGGGTGACAAGAACCATAAATGAGTCATTCAAAAGAGTGCATGGCTTTTCTCATACACAGTCACGCATTTGGTGCATTGTGTGCTCTATGAGCTTTGTTGTCCCGCGTACTCTGCACATGCTTCCTTTAGTGAGTTTGTGCATGCCATTTTTTTTCCCAATTGTATAGTTTTTTCATTTTGAAATGCATTTTGGTGTTGCAGGTGAACTAATTGTTGTTGGCATTGTTGTATTTCTGTAATCATTTGCGTGAAATGTTGTAGACGAAATTTTAGTGATAACAGATGCCCCTTGATGTGTGATGTTAAGAGCATACGTATAGCCAAAACACATCAATGTTTCTTCTACTAGGAGTTCCATTGTAATGAAGAGTGTTGGGAGGAACTACAAGAGAGATCCGTTGAAGGGAGAGGGGAAACTGTGGGACCCAAACCTTTCTCTAGTTAGAAAAAATAAAATATGTATACAAACGAAGCGGGCATTCCCCATGCTCGTGTCATGTAACTCAAAATGTAAGACAGTAATTGAAGTTGGATGTTGATGTAGATAACTGTAGTTCCCTCCAAGGAGGGTTGATAATAGAATATGACAATTTTGAATGGTGAACATACTCTGAAAAGAGGCAAGGATGCCTATATGAAGTGTCGATGACTCATATGAATTGATGGCCTAACAAATTCAGAGGTCTTCAGTTGGTATAAAACAACTGAAATAGCTGGATTGTAAGACCCACCGTAACATGATATTTTACTGAAGTCGAATGCTATGGGGGTCAATGGAATCAAAGAGCAATGATGATTCTCTTTGTGTTGTCTGAGACTCCTCATTGTAAAGGTAATGAGAGTTAAGATATTGTCGCCCTTCTGGAAACTGTGTTGATGTCGACAAAAAGGGAGACTCCAAGAAGAAAAGGGCTTCATGAAATCCACAGAAATAAGATTAGAGACTGATAGGGAACATGAAAAAAGTCAAGATGTGGTGAGAATTAAGACTGCCCTTGGTTGGGGTATGTTTGAAGGATGAATGGAAACAACCGTAAAATTGTATCTAGTGTCAGGGGGACGACTAGAGATGGGGTTAAATTGTATTGGAGGCTTGACAACGTGTACAAACTTAGAGATCATGGGTACATGGACTTTGGGATACTCGGGGTTCGTGAATGATGTCAGAATGAGAAAATGAGAGTGGATTCCCCAACCAAAGTAGACATGGGTTGCATTTCCAGGAAAAGAAGGTCATCAAGGGTGACGACACAAAGTTAAGTAAATGCTGGAAATGAAATATTTTTACAATTACCAAATAAATAAAGAATAATTATGGATGATTGTACAGATAAAGAAATGGGTGCTTCGGTCCAAGATGGCTTGGCCTGTGAGGGCACAAGTGGTGAAGAGAACTGGTGAAGGGTGGGGGGCCCATGGGTAGGTTTCTGTATGAGGTAAATGAATGGAGGGAAATCTGCAGATGGAAAAACTTATGGTGGATGAAATGGAGGGTTAATGATACTGAAAAGGTGCATTCAAATAGAACCGAGATGATATAGACTAGGATACCATTGGGAAAGTTAGCAATATGATGAGAAGAAGTATGTGTCGTATTCTCAGAAGCGCATAAGACTATCGGGACTCCCATCCCTAGGGGGTGAAAGCAGCATGAGTGTCAAATTACCAAGGGGAACTATGAATGGGACAACTCATGGGGGAGACTACTACCGGGTGACAGTACCAAAATGCATCAGAGGTGATGGTATTGCAGAGATATATGTAAGGACCCTAATGGTGAATGTCGAAGGGTGTGACTGGGAGATGCAATTGATTTTCAGAGGGAATAATTACATGCATGCAATCTAATTACATAATTAGATGCAATCGATCATATACATGAATGGGTGTGTCGTTTCTGATGACCAAGTACCTGCACACATTAAAAACTGAATACCCAACGTGAAAAATATATGATGATAAAGAACATATAACAACTACTTGATAATTTTGAACATGAGCATGCATACCTGGAAGTGACGTGAGAAAAATTCTCCCCCGGGGCCAAGTTCAGATGGTGACCTGGGGAACGTGACTGTGTAGATGGAGGAACCATGATCCTGTAACTAAATATGGATCAGGAAACAGAGACTCTAGGCTCATGTAACTGAGTGTGGAAGTTTGGAAAAAGGGACTATATATGGCCGGTGGGCCCACAATTCCACCTCATTCATACCTGACACTATAGTGATTTGACGAGTGTATTGGGAGGAGTTTTGGAGATTATAGGAGCTCAATTCAACCGATCTGGGAGTTGCGAGAGTCGGGTTAATGGTCCCATCCTCTTTCATAGCATGAATTTCCTAGTTTTGAGTTAGGGGTCGTATGGATGATCGTACAAGGGTAGGTTTAGGGGTGGGCACACTAATGTGCGGGAGAAGGAAAAATACCCGTGCTCATATGCACAAGTATAATTCCATCTCCCATGCATAATGTGTGACTGTGTCAGTGGTATTTTTGAAAGTGGGCATGGCTTCGGCCCATTTGGTAAAGTAATCGACAACAACGACAATGTACTTGTGTCCATTACTAGATGGAGGATTGCAAGTCATGAAGTCTATGCCCCATTTGCATAAGGGGCCGACAGTGATGAGTGGATGTAGAGGAGCGGGTGGGGCTCATGATTTGTTTGCATAGAGATGGAATTTGTCGCATCGCTTGACAACGTGGATGCAGTCATGAAACAGTGTGGGCAAGAAGTATCTTTCTCGAATGAATTTTTGGGTTGTGAACATACCTGAGAGGTGGCCACTGCAAGCGCCACTATGGAAATCATTCAAGACTCTGGTGGCTTCGTCTATGGTCAAACATCGACAAAGGATGGTGTCGACCCCACATCGGTACAAGACATCACTGATGAGGAGGTATCGAGGGTCGTGATGGAGAATGCATCGATGATCATCTCGAGAGATATGAGACCCAAACTTTTGTGTACGAAGGTAGACGAGAAGGTCGCCATACCATAGGTCATCAGAGAGGATGAAGAAGAGGTGTTCATAGGGAAAATTCGTATTGATGGGTAAATCTTTAGCATTTGAAGGAAACATCATAATGAGTTCAGCGAGAACGAGTGATTTCTTGCTTTTGGGAGTTGATAACTCTAGGTCGTATTCCTGAAGGATGACGATCCATCAGGAAAATTTTCCATTAATCTATCATCAACTAAGCAAGTACTGCATGGGGTTAGAATATGCTATGACTTTGGTAGTGTGAAGTAGGATATAGTGACACACTTTCTGAAATGTGAGGACAACTGTGAGGGATAGTTTCTCATCATGATTGTATTTCTGGGGTGGTGCTAAAATATTTTTACTAATGTAGTAAATGACATGTTCCCACCCATCGTCCCCTAGTTGGAAGAGGACTCCTGCTACTGATACGACTAAGGATGACAAGTAGAGGATGTAATCGTGATCATAGTCTGGGGGACTGATCAAAGGGGCATTGGATATGGTCTCTTTTAAATCTCAAAAGTGGTTTGAGCATGTTCATCCCATCAAAATGGGATATCATGTCGCAGTAAGTGGAGGAGACCGTGCACGCGAGTGGCGTAATCTGGGACAAAGCGACGTAAAAAGTTAGCTTTTCCTTGTAGGCTCTTTAGTTGGCGTAAATTCCTAGGTGGTGGAATTTATGTGATAGCTTGGAACTTGAGTGGGTCCACCATGATGTCGTCTTGGGAGACAATGAAACCAAGAAGGCGTCCAACAGTGAGGAAAAATATACACTTGATGGGTTTCAAGAAGATATTGTACTGACGACATTGTTGAAAAAAGATCTGTAAGTCATCTAAATGATAATTTCATTTCTTGGATTGAGCAATGAGGTCGTCCAAATAAGTGAGGATTATGCAAGCAAGATCATGGAAAACATAAGTCATGGCCCGCTGAAATGTAACACCTACATTGTTTAGTCCAAAAGGCATGACACAATAAGAAAAAGTACCCCATGGGGTAGTAAAATCGATTTTATACTGATCTGCTGGATGGATTTGGATTTAATTGTAGTCGGAGAACCCATCCATGAAGGTCAATGCCTCATGGCCAACACAGTCATCGATAATTTGGTTGATGAAAGGGGTTGGAAAGTTGTCTTTGGGATAAGCATGGTTGATATCACGAAAGTCGGTGAAGACGCAAATAGTGCCCTATTTTTTGTTAACGGGGACAGGGTTGGAAACCCATGAGGTATACGCAATGGGGTAAATTAACCCAAAAACGCGTAACTTGTCAATTTTGATTTTGATAGTCGCAGCTTTGGATGGGCGAAGTGGGCATTATTTTTGACAAACCAGGGAAACATCTGGCAAAGTGTCGATGTGATGTTCAACTATAGAAGGATCGAGGCCAGGCATCTCCGTATATGACTAGGAAACAATATCCCGGTATTCCTGAAAGAGATCTTTGTAAGCTGTGAGTTCTTCAGGGGAGAAAGCAATGCCAATGGTGATTTCTTCTATGATTCTCAGTTTGATGGAAATTTTGATTTTGATGATGGGGTAGATATTGGCCATGTTTCATTCTTCAAAATAATATGGGGTAGGGATAGGGTTGTTGAACCAGTCTATATGCCCTGAAGGAATAAAATCCTTGGTTTCGATTGCACATACGGAGGCTTGGCTAGGAGGGTCAAAGGCTTCCTATGAGAGAAAAAGTGCTTGGTGATGGAGCACATTCCATGGGAAATCGGGGGTAGTGAGTTCCTCCAGGATATCTTCATCGCAGTGGAAAATGTGAGAATACAAGGGATACATGGAGGCGACACATGCAAATGTCAAAGTGTGATTGTCCTCAAGTGGTGAAGACGTACAAGGGATATCGAAACCAGGGTGCAATGGCTTGCTTGACATAAACCAAATGTCCACATACTGTGGGTGATGAACTGTGGTAGGGGGTAAGATTTCTTTTTGGAAATGACCCGAAGAATTGGGAGGATTTGGGGGAATATCCTCAAACAATCTATCTATGAACCATGGAGGTGTGGGAAGTGACTCAAGTTCAGGGGAGGTGATGTTGACAGTATCTAGAGAGGGCAGGACTAGTGGTGAGGTGGTTAGATGTGGTTGAATAGGAGTTTAATGATGACCTCGGTATGCCACAATAAAGGGACATTGGTATGTGAAGTGAGAAAGGGAGTCACATAGAGAGCCAATCTATTGTGCTCGTTTCATCACTTGGGTGAGAAAAACAATGGCACTTGCATGCCTAGTTGGGCCTGCTAGATAAGATATAGGTTAGTGATTGGGTTAAACAAGCCAAACACTTGTAATAAACAAGAAAACAAGCTAAAACAACTAAGGAAATAAAAACTAGAATGCATAAGAAACTTAGAACCATAAACAATCAACCAATGACCAAGATTATGCCACCAATGGATAAATATATTAGTTGGAAAAACATTGTAGAGAAAAATGAGGACTTATGGGTCCCCTCTTCCTGCTTGGGAGGGATCTTGAGTTCCCTAATGGAGATCTCTTCTTACAATGGAATAAAAATGGCAAATTATGAAGAACATCAATGCCTATTCCCTGAAGACGTGAGTGGAATGACCTATTGCAATAATGCTTGAATACTCCAAGGAGAAAAGAGGATTCTCAAGGGAGGATTGAAGCAACATAACAATACTATGAACATATTGGTTTATTAGTGCACCCATGGCTTCCATTTATAGAATTTCTTCAAGGAAAAACTCAATTGGTTCTTGGTGTGAACAAGGGGCCTTTTAGGGCACCCTTTGGTCCTTGACCAACCCCCCATTCGGATTTTGCTCAGATATGGAGGTGAAATCAAGTTGGGAGATGATCTATAAGTGGTTGGGGGGCTGACAAGAACCATAAATGCATCATCCATAGGAGTGCATGACTTTTCTCATACACAGTCGTGCATTTGGCGCATTGTGCGCTCTATAGGCTTTGTTGGCCTGCGCACTATGCGCGTGCTTCCTTTAGTGAGTTTGTGCATGCTAATTTTTTCCCAATTGTATAGCTTTTGCCTTTTCAAATGCATTTTGGTGCTGCAGGTGAACTAATTTTTGTTGGCATTGTTGTATTTTTGTAATCATTTATGTGCAATGTTGTAGATGAAATTTCAGTGATAACAATATGGTTCATTTCTTTTATGTTTTAGCATGAATCTTGATCTATGCATGTGAATACTTTATGCATATTTATTGATTAAAAATTAGATCATAAGTCGAAAGAAGTCTAAAAGTGGACTTGATGTGGCATAGCCTGACTCGTGGGTGGTTGGGTACGTTACAGACAGAATCTCAATTGTCAACCACAATAATAAATTATAAATCCAAGGGAATCTACCAAATTTACATCTCTCATCTGTTTCTTCTCCATTGACAACATGCATTGGATATATAATTCAACCAATTTGGCACTACTTATGTGTGAGAGAGAAATGCTTTAATATCAAATTTGAATTCTTATGTAAAATAATAAATACAGTAAAAAGATAAGTTTACAATAAAATGTGAAAATAATATCTGAAGAACAAGAGACAACATATATATATAATCTTTAGGTCAAAATTTAAATAAAAAATAAATTAAAAAGGATAAGTAAACATTTTGGAAAAATATTTATATATTTGGAAATATAAAACATCAAATAGATTTTTCTATAATGTTCAATTGTGTGTTATATTTTAGTTTATTTTGTTTATAACAAATAGATTTTTCTACAATGTTCAATTGTGTGTTATATTTTAGTTTATTTTGTTTATAACAATAAGATGAAAATACGTTGCTTGTCTATATACTTAATATTCTTAATTCAAGTAAATGGATTTTATATCTTTCAATCATGTTAAGAAATAATTATACTTTAAGATTTATAATATTTACCATCTACTTTTATATCTTTTAATCATTTTAATAAACAATTATACTTTAAGATTTATGATATTTACCATATATATTAAAAAGTGTGAACAAGATTTATTAAAATGGAATATTATGATTATTTAGATATATATTTATGGTATATAAGCAATGCTAATATCAAATACTTACTCTATAAGAATTATATTTTCACCTCATTTTATGTAAGATAGAATATTAATTAAGTGTTAAGACCTTGTTCTAACCTCTCTATTATTAGGTATTTAGGAGTTAATTAATTAATGTATGATATCACCTTTTTTCAATAAAGGTTAATATAAAAGGATTATCTTCATTAAATAATACCTACTAGATGGTTGCTATTCTGGAACCACAAATAACTAGGTTTTTGCTAGTGAGAAACTATTTATAAATATAGAGGGCTATGTAATATTTTGTCAAGTATTGTCATTGTATTGGAGGTCTCCTTAATTGGAAATTTCCTCCTACAAGAGGCCCATGAACATTGATATCTCTTTATGAATTATCAATACAAAGGTTTATATTCTATATGTATAATATTATTGTTCTCTTATTTTACTTCTCTGAAATTTATATTTCTTGGATACTACTCATAATTTACTATTTTTGTTGATTAAGTACATTGCAAGTGATATAAGAGTTTTTTCACATAATACCATACGCCTAAAATTTTGGGAAATAAATTTTAAGATAGAGACATATTTTGATATCTTTAGACACAACGATCTATCATTTAACAAGTGAAAATACTACTCAGAAGCATACAAAGAGGGAGTACAAGTGGAATCCCATATTGGACATACTTGTCCACCTCTATTAGTACCATGTTTTATCGAATTTCTATATGGATTTGATATTCCATGTACCTTCAATTATATTCCATGTTGGATTGAGAAGAACCTATGCACCTTCAATGCAAATTCATGGCAGAGATAAACAGGACTCTCGAGCCTAAATAGAAACTTGCATCATGAGCGCCATAATGCAAAGGGATTCTAAGATAGTACACCCATGGAAGGTAGGATCTACCACGTGAATTACAACATTTCTAAACAACAAATAAGGTTACACGTCAAAACTCAGTGGGGTCTATCCTAAGGAAAAATGAAAAAGGAAACGGATAATGAAAAAATGCATGAAGGGGAAAATCTAACCTATATACCAGTTTCAAGATCATTACCCATCATAACGAATCAACATGGAATGGAAAGGTACCAAAGAAAATGTCTCCAAAGTCCTGTATATAAGACCAACAAAACTTACCCAAAAATTAATAAGTCCAATATAGAAACCTCTGATAAAAACATGTGATAAGGGATACAAAACTTGAAAACAAGAAACCCTAAAAGTATAGTATGTAAAAAGGACCACATAGCCTTACGACTTATGCATAGTAGTGATCTAGGTAGAGCCCATTGCTAGGCTCGGGCCAAGGGATTCTTTGGTAACCAAATTGTAAATCTTCTATTTCCAAAGGAGGTCAAAGATCCATAACCATAGCTTCAAGGATATCCTTTTCTGAAGGAAACTCAACATCCATGAAATCAGGGCTCGAAAACACACAAATACTAGTGCTAGATGTCTCACAAACATTAACATAAGACTCAAGAGGGAACACCAAATTACTTAGGACAAAAAGAGAAAGAAAAGGCTTATATGCCCCCAATGGATACAACACCTGATCAATTGTCGAGACCTTGTCTTGAGAAGGTGAACATAACTATAAATATCCTTTCTCAGAAGCAATTGAAATCTGAGGAAAATATGCCACATAATTCACTCATGGCAGGGAAGAGTCTACTTAAACGCTAGGAGAAAACAAAGGGGAAACCTGAGCCAAAATCGAACTAGGATGGTGATTATCATATTAAATTTGATCAATAGTGACAATGCTTCCATTGTGAGGGAAATTCATCACACGAAAGAGCATAGAAACCCCAACCTTCATAGCATAAACATAATCACACCCAAGAAGCATATTGAAGTCTAAAGGTCCTGACACCACTAAAAAATCGATTAGAACAATCTTCCCACCTAAGGTAACATGTAACTGAGGAATAATCCCTAGACATTCACTAGGTTTTTTGTCGAAAGAAAACATCTAACTAGTATTTGAGACAAGCTTGGGAGAACCCAAATATTTCCAAGCCGAGGAGGATAAAATACTTGCAGAGGATCCTTCATATACAATACATCGATGAACACATTTAAACATAGATTCAACCATAACTTTTATTTGGAAAAGTGCAAAAGAAGGAAGGAGAGGCTTTACAATATTATTCCAATCAAAGGAAACCATCCTAGAACTTGGAGGGAGAATACTCGAAGAGAGTGGAATGCCCCCTTGTTCAGAAGGTACTGAACTTGAAATGATAAAGACACAGTAGAAAGACACATCACTCCCCCAAAAGAGGATTCAAATCGATCAAATATTCCATCGGCGAGATCACTCCCTTATACTTGTCCCTCTCTGAAAGAGGAGTGGGTTCAACTGAGGATTGCATCGACACGACCACTTCCTCAACCACTGGTTGAATAGGATGTGAAAAAACATGGTCAAGAGATGCATCACCCCCCAATGAGAGTGGTATCGACCAAATATTTCATCGACACAACCACTTCATAAACCAATGATTAAATATAATGTTGGGAAACCAAATATGAGACATAAAAAGAAGGGCCTTCAAACAAGGACCACACTCTTCATACCACTGAAATAATAGGAAAAAAATGAGTAAGGTGATCTCCTTTGCAAATATTACAAGCCTGGAACTTGGGCTTATGTTCTATATGTCTAGGCTTCTCAGCTATATAAATTCCCCCAACATGAATTTTAGCATTTGGTGGGTGATTTCCAACATGACTTGCAGAGGTTGGTGATTTTTTTTTAGTATGACTAGAAATGACTAAATGCTTGCCCCCAACATAACTTGTAGTGGTCAGTTGCTTGTCTTCAACATGACTCGCATAGGTTGTTGACATATCTACAACATGAACCACAGAGGATGGTGAACTAATTCCAATATGACTCGCATTGAATAGACTCGTGCTTCCAGTATGACTTACAACAATTAGTTTCTTTCCCCCAACATGAGTTGCAGAGGCTAGTGATAAGTCTCCAATGTGACAAGTAAAGGTTGGTTGCTTCTTCTTCTTACTCTTCCTCTTCCTATTCCTTTTATACTTCTGGTTACTAGTAGCTGGACTTTAACTAGAAGAGGAAGAGGGAGGAGAAGTAGAATTCACGGATGTAGAAGGTGAAGGATCAAAATCCATATGATTCCGTTGACATAAGGTTCTTATATAAGAATCATCTAGAGTATTCATCACATTTGGAGTGGCCCAAAACCAAACCGGTAGTCCTACATTTAACCCAGTAATGTTCCATGTGGCTATCAAGGGGGAGCCAACATTTCCAAAGAAAGGGAAAGCACAAGAATCCCCTTGGGCAAGGGTTCCTTGGTTGGTATCCTCGATAACTTTGGACATGACATTATTATGCATACGTTTGTCCCTTGCAGGATTTCTCATGTCCATAAAAGTCTCATTCACTTACCTTGATAATCCAAGGGTATTAAAACCCATGCCTTCTTGGAGGTGTCTCCACGCTTTCAAGAGAAAGACTAGGGGTCCTTCCCGAATAGAAGAGTGTTTGGTCAACAACCCTGAATAAATGATACAAAATCGATGATACTAAAACAACCTAAGACAAACTATACATAGAAACACTCCAATACAAATCCCTAAGACAAACATCACAAACAAACAAATTTTCCAAATATTTATCCTAGGTTGATAAGGTCCTGAGTCCAAAGTAATGAAAAAGTTGAAAGGGACCTTCCAGATGAAGGAACGAGTTGATTAAGTCCCGTGAACCAAAAAATCAAGGAGTGAGAAGAACTTATATCGAATTCCATTGACCAGCCTTATCTAATGCAAGAGCCCACTCTTTGACACCCTTGAGTTAGTTAAGATCTACTTGGTCTAATGTGTCATTAGCTAAAAGTGTGTTTCCTAGTGTGTTTCTTTACGATGCATCAGTATGCATTTGTAGTTAGGAAATACGACAATCATGATATGTTCCTGACATAGAGTGATCTGACGGTTCATATTCTCCTCAATCTTAACGACCATTGATCTATGGCTTAACACCCGATTGGTCCATGATCTCTATTTAAATAGCATGGAGGGTCATTTTCCAATGATCAATTGTGAGAAAATCTCTTGTAAAATCTCTTTGTAATCTTTTTCTTTTTCATTAATAAACTTCTCCAAGTGGCCACATCGGCTCGGGTCGTGGATGTTTCCACGTAAGGGTTTTACCACGTCAAAACATCGGTGTGTTGATCTTTGATCTAGTTGTGTGAGTAGTTACTGAAGGTCTTCGTCCTCTGTTGGAATACATTTTTTGTCGAACATGGTATCAGATCCTGTTTGAAGACCTGCTCCTATTGTAGATCGAGATCATAAAGCCGAGTTACCTCATCTCCATTTTTTACCATTTCCGTAAATTTTTGGGCTAAGACGACTATTTCATTGCATCTGGAGTGCTCATTTCAATCATGAACACTTTTCATTTCCCTCAAAAATGTTTTTGTTTTCCCAAGATACGACCATTTCAGTCAGATCTGGAGGTATAAAGCCTAAATACGCCATTTTTAATAAAAAATTGTAGAGTATGATTTTGGTTTTATATTGTTTGTTTCCAGGTTGCTACACTTTTAGATATGCGTATGTTTTTTTCCCCACTCCCTGTGCGATCTCAGAAAATCAGAAATAGATAGGAAAAGGTGCATTTTCTGGGTAAGCTAACCAAGATCTAACTCTTGTTGTAATCGATAAGCATTTTTTTTGTGTGTGAAAAAAGTTTTTTTTAGCACGCTCTCCAAGGTCGTCTTCCATGACAACAACAACAAGAACACCCCCAATCCTCTTGCTAAATGATACAATATGTTTTGCTATCCCATTTGGTTAAAAGTTGCCTTATTAAGTAAGAGGTCTTGAGTTCAAGTCTCTCTTTTTGTTACTTAAAAAAAAAAAGTTTATGCTCAATTGCAAAGTGCATTTCACTTCAAGTATAAAAGTGAATCACTATAAGCATCTTTAATATTTTATCTTAGAGTTATTTATTTTTCATGCAAATTTTCTCTTATAAAGTAACTTCATTGTAAAAGTTATCTCCACTTCTTTTTATAAAATTGGGTCACTTTATAAAGCAACTTACACCACCACGTGGTCCTTTGGTTACTGTTTATTCCTTTTTTAAAAAGGGCATATCTTTCACATACAAAGTCCTTTTTTAGTGCTGTTTTTTTTAAAACCACCTAATTTTTCAAGATATTTTCATCCAGATCATCAGTTTCAGTTTTTAAATCCATATTATCTACATATTTAATATGGATTCTTCCTATAATATTTTGCTTACCAACACCAACTACTTCCAATGGAAATCTCATATGGAGGATTTATTAAGAAGTAAAGACTTGTACCGAATTACATTGGGAAAGGAAAAAGCACCCACTTATGCTAATAAGAAAGTAAAATGGGCTAATAGGAGTGACGAAGAACGCGGACTAATCAAAATGTCAATCTCTCCTGATTTAAGGTTCCACCTTAAAGAAATTGATGACCTCGATGAAGCTTGGGAAAAGATTAAATATTTTTTTGGTAAAATCAATATTATTCGAGCCAAATAGTTAGAAAATCAAGTACTGAATTTAAGTCCAAGTGAGTTTTCTTGCATTGGACACTATCTATCTAAGTTTAAAACACTCAAAATTTTATGTGAGGAATGTGAGATAAATATGGAGGAAGAGCATTCCATCTATATTATTCTTTCTAAGATAGTTAGTGCATATTATATGTTTGTATCTACCTTTTATGCCATGGGAGAGACTCTAGGTAAATCTTATCCAAAACCCACTCTTGAGTCCTTTTTTGATGTTTTTATTAGAGAGCAAGATAAGCTTGTACAACTTGGAGTGATCAGCACTGCAGGTACCTCCAACAAAGCCTTAGTCTCCCAACAGAAAGATAAACCCAATAATCCCAAGAAGCAACATCCTCTCTACAACAACAAGCAACATAAGGGTCCCAAACCCACTCAAACAACTTCAACTCCTAATGGTGACAAATGAGAAAAATATATAAATAAGAACATTGACAGAAATCGAAACTTTTGTGATAAATATGGTCATGATGAGTCCAAATGTTTCAAGAAGATGGAAGCTTTAGAAGCAACGATGACGAAGCAAAACATCAATATTGATTCTACTCCTTCTTCTTCTCAAGGACATGCACTTTCTACTTCTGGTTTCTCCTTCAATACAACTTTTACTTCTTCCTGATGTTTGGATTGTTGATTCTAGATCATCTTATCATATGGCTAAGGATAAAGAAATATTTTATGCTCTAAATGAATGTAACACCAAGAAAATATTTTTTGGTGATGATAGATCTCTTAGTGTTGTGGGATCTGGAACAATTCAAGTAGATAATGGTTATTTCAATGATGTATTATGTGTTCCAAGTCTTTCTTGCAACCTTTTATCAGTATATCAAATCACTCATTCAGGTGAAGGTAAAACTGTGGAGTTTTCAACTCACCAAGTTGTAATCAATGATCTAAAAGATCCTAAGCATGTTATTGCAACTAGAATTGTTGATGATATTATTAGGTTGTACAAGTTTGACAACTTTGGGTCATCAGTTTTTGTTGCTCATAGCGATGACTTGAGAAAACTTTGGCATGAGTAGTTTGTTCATCTAAAACATCGCTCATTGCAACAACTATGTAATCAACATATGGTGACTAGACTTTCTCATGTTTCATGCAGAGATGGTGTTTGTGTCGGTTGTGTTCTCAACAAACATCATCAGTACAGTTTTGACAAATGTGCCTCTTGGCATGCCCCGATCCCTTTGCATCTTGTTTATAGTGATTTGTGTGGTCCATTTTCTACTCCTTTTTTTTCTAGGTGCAAGTATTTCTTATCTTTCATTGATGAATTTTCCATAAGTACTTGGGTTTACTTCTTAAAACTTAAGAGACAATTTTTTACAAGTTTTTGGCCTACAAGGCCCTTGTAGAAAATCAATATACACAACAAATTCAAAGGTTAAGAACAAATAATGGAGGTGAATATATGAACAATATTTTTACAAGTTACTGCACTATAGAGGGCATCCAAATGCAACACACCATTACACATACACCACAACAAAATGATGTTGTTGAGAGAAATGACCGCACATTAAAAGAAATGGATAATTGTATGATCCAATCTAAGGGATTAAGTCTAAAGTATTGGGCGAAAGCCATCAACTATGCAAGTTACATAGTAAATTGCACTCCCATAAAGGCTCTTAAAAGTATAACACTGAAAGAAACATGGACTAAAATTAAACCAGATGTAATTCACTTTCATGTATTTGGCAGTATAACATGGGCTCACATTCTTGATGAGAAAAGGAAAGCATTACAACCTAAAAGTGAGAAGTGTATATTTGTTGGTTATTATGAAGATGTCAAATGTTATAGACTTCTTCAACCACATTGTAATGAAATTATTATTAGAAGAGATGTTAAATTTAATGAAAATCTCTTGGCCTACGAGATTGATTCGATGATTGTGCCTTCTTCGACCTGGAAGCCATCTTCGAAATTTGTGCCTTCTTCGGCCTGCCAACCATCTTCGACGTTTGTGCTTTCTTCTATTCCTATTCTGGTTTCTTCTTCAGATGATGACAGTGAGAATGAAAATCCACCTCCACCTTCTCACCTTCCTCTAGATGAGTCCTTTGAACCTGAACCAACACCAACTCCACCACTTCCTAGATGCGTCCGTTCAACATGAGAAGAAACTGGTGATCTTGTTGCTGATTCTTCAGATCAGTGTCATACACATTCACAGTTTCAATGAGCCTCTTCTATTTTGGCTCCAGTTTCAGAGACTCATGATCCAAAGACATTTACAAAATCTTTAGGTCATCTAGATTGGGATACAACAATGAATGAAGAGTATCGTTCTTTAATGGAAAAGGATAATTGGGATCGTGTACCTCTTCCAAAAGGAATAAAACTTGTCATATGTAAATGGGTCTATAGAACTAAGTAATAATCAAATAGAAGTGTTGAAAGACACAAGGCTCGGTTAGTTGCCAAAGCATTTTCCCAAGTTGAAGGAATTGACTATAAAGAAACATTTTCCCCTGTAGCCAAAATGAATTCCATCCGCCTTGTTCTTTCCCTTGCTGCCTCACATAAATGGGAGGTCCATTAGATGGATGTTAAATCCTCCTTCTTGCAGGAATATTTGTAAGAATAAATCTACACAGAACAAACTCATGGCTAAGAATAAATCTGTTTATGGTCTTAAGCAAGCTCCCCAAGCTTGGTATGCCAAAATGAACAACTTTCTTATTGACACCGGGTTCTCTAGATGCCATTCTGATCCTAGTGTCTATACCAATAAAGTAGGAAGCCATCTCAACATCCTTGTCCTTTATGTTGATGAACTTATCCTTACTGGTAGTGACTCATAACTTTTAAACCATGTGAAAAAAATCCGTAAGAAGAAATTTGAAATGACAGACTTAGGAATTTTGCACTATTTCCTTGGCCTCCAAGTTTTGCAAATCAATGAAGGAATTTTTCTTTTCCAGTCTAAGTATGCTTGTAACCTTTTGCGTGACTTTCACATGGACGATTATAAACTAGCCCCTTCTCCCTTCTAGTCTGGAGTCAAGATTACTACCACCTGTACTTCTCCCGAAGTTGATGCCACCCTGTATCGTCAATTAGTTGATAGCCTCTTATACTTGACTCATACTCATCCCGATCTTTCCTTTCATGTTGGTCTTGTTGCCCGGTATATGAAAACACCCCATGAAAGCCATTGGAAAGAAGATAAAATGATGCTTCGATATGTCTGTGGTATAGTTCAGTTCAAGACACATTACAGTTCAGGGGGGAACTCCTTTATTGGTTGGTTTCACTGATTCATATTGGGCCGACGACCTTGATGATTGGAAGTCTAATGCAGGTTATGTTTTCATCCTTGGTTCAGGACTTGTCACTTATGCATGTAAGAAACAATAGGCTATTTCACTTTCTTCAGTAGAATTAGAGTACCAAGAAGCGGTAAATGCAGGTCAGGAAGCCTTGTGACTTCGACATATCCTTTCAAAGTTTGGATTCTAGTAGCAACATATGACCATCCTTTGGTGCAACAATCAGAGATCCATCAAGATCGACAAATACCCAGTTCAAAATCAGTGCAACAAACACATCAAGCTACACATGCACTTCATCAGAAAGCTCATTCATGATCAAGTTATTAAAGTTCTCTTTTTCCTTATAGAAGATCAAGTTGTAGGCATTTTCACAAAGAATCTTACAGAAGTGAAGTTTTCAAAACTTTGATCTATGTTAGGATTTCAATAAGTTGTCATGAAGGGGGGATAGGCTCTAATTCCTCCTTCCTTCTGCTATTGTGTCAATATTGTAAATCCTTCAATCCTATCCCAAGTTATTCTTAAGGGGGGGTGTTAGGATATTTTGACACTTTGGAGTTAGTTAAGATCTACTTGGTATAATGTGTTGTTAGGTAAAAGTGTGTTTCTTAGTGTGTTTCTTTAGTATGCATTTGTAGTTAGGAAATCTAACGATCACTCTATGTTCCCAACATAAAGTGATTTGACGGTTCATATTCTCCTCGATCTTAACAACCATTGATATGTGTCTTAACACTTGATTGGTCCATGATCTCTATTTAAAGAGCATGGAGGGTCATTTGTCGATGATCGATTTTGAGAAACTCTCTTGTAAAATCTCTCTAGAATATTTTTATTTTGCATTAATAAACTACTCCAAGTGGTCGTGTTAGTTGGGGTTGTGGATGTTTCCTCATAGGGGTTTTACCACATCAAAAAATTAGTGTGTTGATCTTTGATTTGGTTGTGTGAGTGGTTACTCAAGGTTTCATCCTCTGTTGGAATACCTGTGTTGTCGAACACCTCCTGCATTCCTAAAAATTTTGATACAAAATCTTCCCCAGGTACCATAGCAAACCCTCGTAGTCACCTCTGAGATACCTACGAAAAACAACTAAGGTCACCAACTTTTTGTCAGTGTCTAAGGGGTACAGTCAATAGTTAGGATCGAACATATGGTCAGGGTAACAAATCCTGAATCTTCAAAAGTTTTTCGTCTCATGGAGGTAAAGGCACTAGTGAAACCCCCAATATACAATCTTTCTACTATGCTAAGTTAAGTTTTGGAGGGGTATCTCCTCAAATCTCCTTTACGTGACCTCATGTTTAGATGGATTGTGTTAGAGGAGGCTCCCAGATATACTTATAAAAAAATTGGATTTGAATCTCCCTAACTCGGACTCCTATGGTTTTTCAATGGCCTTGGAGAGTTATCTCTCCAATCCTAATCCAAGGCCCTAACCCTAAACTTGTTTGTGAACCCTAGAAACAAATTCTAGTACATTTTAAGTTTAGCATTCATTCTAGTGGTTGTTTTTAGTCAAAGGGTATGGAGGTGCAATTGATATTATTTAAGAATATTGCAGAAATGAAACTTATAAGAACACTGTCAAAGAAAATTTTACACTAATTCTTCAAATGAAAAAGAGTTTCAGAAAGAAAATGCATGAACTATCCTTCAAACCTTGAAATGCAAGTTTTCTCTTTCTATGAAAAATGCACAATGCATCCTTTCAAGAAAAATAAAAATAATAAAACATGATCTATGTGGATATTGGTGGCCACCCACCTATTCTGAATGGCTCATCTTGGCGGTTTTTTAGTTTGGCAGTTTTTTCCTAGTTTTTGTGACATGAACTTACTCGGTCATTTTGAGGCCCTAAGAAACGATTTTAGGGCTCATCACAGTCAAACTCAAAATGGAGTTACAATTTTAAAACATAATGTGTATTTCTTATATATCCCTTTCCAACATCCTATCGTATGCCTAAAATGGAGATTGTATGCAAAAGTTACGACCTCAGGAAGTTGATGTACTAACTTACCCCAATAGGGCCCACATGACTTTTGGCACTTCATCTCCCAGGGTTAGGTTTTTGGATGTCTAGGGTTTTGGAATTCATGTTTATTGTAAAAATACTTTCAAATCATCATTGTACTGATATACTTGTGAATGAGTGCAATCGTCACATCTCTTCTCAGAGATAAGTTGCCACCATTCTAGCAAGCTTGTTTTCAGTCTGCATTTTGCAGTTTCAACATATTTCTTTATTGAATATAAGCTTGTTTTATTGTATCTCTATTATTTTTCATTATGTATTTGTGTTAATAATAATAATAATCTATGTTCATTTCATTCTGCTCATAAAGTCTGGATCAGTGGTATCAGAGTGGTATGTTCCTTGTCATTCTTAGTGCATGTCCCCAATGAGGTCAGGGTACAAAGAGTTGGGTCTCGAGCTTGTTTCTCTTGAAGACAAAATATCTGACATTCCCAAGTGACCTTCCATGGTGGGAGAAAAAAAACACAATGGGACATGAGATCCTTTCAAACTATTTCTAGAGGAATCCCTCGTGAAATAGAGGAATGAGATGATGGATAATTTTGCACAAATCCTTCGACTACTACCAATAGGCGATGCATCTTCCTTGAGCGGAGGCACCACCCTCTTCAAGTTATATATCAACTTTGAAATTACCATATTTGAAGTTCAGATAACATAGATGTTGTAGAAAAATGGTTGAATCTACTAGAAGGGTATTTTTCTGTCCATAACTTTTTGAATAGAGAAAATATTACTTTTGCGCTCCTCAGAGCCATTCCCCATGTAAAATATTGGTGGGAGACTTTTTGTGAGAAAAAATAAACAAAGGAACCCACATTATTTATAGTCACACTCACCTGGGAGTCCTTTAGGGATGCTATTAAGGAACAATATTACATTGTTGGAAGTTATGATGACCTATACACAAAATGGGCCACACTACGATAGGAAAGAGACCAAGCAGTGTCAGAGTTCACAAATATATTCCATACCTTGCACACCAATATGGGTATAAAATATTTTGAGTGACATATGTTGCTCAAGTAAAATAGTGGTATGCATAGTTACATTCAGGAAGAAATGGATATTCTAGACATCTCATCCTTGGGTGTGGCCTATCGATATGTTTTTAAAATCAAGCAAAAGGTTAAACAAAAGACGTGACAGTTTGGGTTTGGGAACCCCTCATAGCAGAAGCAGGGAAAGGGAATCCCCAAACCGCAAAACAAAGGGCAGAGTAAAGATGGAAAACCTCATGACAACTAGTCTAATCCACAAACAAAGAATCACAATAGAAAGAAAAAGAAAGATATTGGGAAGTGGTGCGACTTCCATAAGATCCCCCAGCATAACATTGTTGATTGTCTCTCAAAGAAATCATTAGTGGCTGAGGTGAAAGCCTCTAAATACGATGTGGGTTATGACTCTAAGTCAGAACCAGAAAGTGGGAGACAGATCATTGACACGGAACCCAGCGCTATCATTTCTACCACTAAGATCTATCCCAGTAAACCTGATGTGCCAAAGGAAGGAGATCACCTCTTTTGATTCAAAGATGTGGGTGAAAGACACCCCACTGCACTTCATTGTTGATATTGGTATCTAGAAGAAGCTCATCTCAGTGGAGGTAGTCAAGCATCTGTCCCTATTGAAAATGTCACACCCGCAACCCTACACCATCAGATGGCTCAACAAAGGAAGTGATCTTCGTTTCAGCCAACAGTGTCGCCTATCGTTCGGTATCAAGCCCTTCAAATTTGAGGTATTGTGTGATGTTTCTCCCCTTGAAGTTTGTGGTGTTCTTTTGGGATAAAATTATTTATGGAAACACCATGTTGTATATGAGTCTGGGCCTCACAGTGTTATTATTACTTTGAACAAGAAATTGTACAAGATACCTGAGGTAGTCCCACCTAGTGCCATTTCCCTGATCTATGCCACACAATGCAAGAAGGTCATCTCTCATACTAGAAAGTTTGTCTTCTTCGTAATTCACTCTCAAAGTGAGAGAAATATTGCATCCACATACAAAGCCTCCATGACCAACCTCTCCACATAGCATAAGCAAGTGGATAAGCTCATGGAAGAATACAAAGACATCTTCTCCTCACGTACTAGGGTACCTATGCATTGTTAGGTCAAGCATTTCATCGATATGACACCTAGTGCACTACTACCCAATGAGACCGTATATCATTGCTCTCTATTAGAAAATGAGGAGATCAAGTGTCAAATCCAAGAACTGCTCCAAAAGGGGCACATCCAACATAGCTCATCACCTTGTGGAAGCCCAGTCATGCTTGTGGAAAAGAAATATGGGACCTGGCGACTCTGCATTGATTACCAGGCCCTAAATAAAATCACAGTTAGGAACCGGTACCTAATTCCCCAAATTGACAATATCCTTGATCAACTCAAGGGGGTAAGATATTTCAGTAATATTGATCTGAAGTATTGATACCATTAGGTCCCAATAGAGAAGACACATGTATGAAAGACTTCCTTCAAGTCAAAAGAAGTTCTTTTTGAGTGGTTGGCCATGCCGTTTGGTTTGAAAAATACCCCAACAACTTTCATGAGGATGATGGATGATATGTTATGGAATTTCAACAATTCTTTTGTAGTGGTGTATCTGGATGACATCCTCATATACAACAAGACTTTGGCATAAAACTTGCAGCATATTCAATAGGATTTTCACACTCTGCGGAGACACAAGATATATGCCAACTTGGAAAAATTCTCCTTCAACATAGATAGGTACCAATACCTAGAAAACATTGTTGATGAGCATGGTGTTCATTTCGATCCAACCAATATCCAAGTCATTTGTGACTGGCCAGCCCCAAAAAATCTCACCGAGGTTTAGATCTTCTTAGGCCTTGACAATTTCTATCATAGGTTCATGTTGGGATTCTCCCATATTGCATGGGCCCTCATCCAAGTAACCACAAGTGGTGATAAGGAAAATTTTGAGAGGGGCTTATCCCAAAAGCAAGCATTCAATGATTTGAAAAATCACTTGTGCTCATCCCTAGTGCTTTCATTACCTGACCTACAAAAACCCTTTGAGATTGAGTCAGATACTTCAGACTGTGTTGTGGGTGAATTTCTCACTCAACACGACCACCCTATTTCCTATCATAGTGAGACACTATCAGATGTCGTCCATAAGTACCCTAATTACGACAAAGAAATGTACTCCATTGTGCAAGCATACCACCAGTGGAGGCATTACATTCTCAGGAAGGAGACAATCATCCACACTGATCATAAGACATTACATTTCTTGTAGACACGAGAAAAATTACAGAATTACCTCCATCAGAAGTGGTCCACGTACTTGTAGAATTTCCACCTCAACATCAATTATAAGACAATAATTACCAACCGCATCACTAATTACCCCAGCTGGCCTCCAGCCGCAACACTCACCACGGTGCTAGCCTCTTGCGACCATGAGACCTCTGGATGGCCCCAACTCTATGAGAAATATATTGACTTTGCCACCACCTACCAGATGTTGGGTGCAAACACAGTTGTCACTAATTTCTTTCTTCAAGATGGTATGCTGTGCCATTTGGAAAATCTTTGTGTTCCATCAAGTGAGCAAGAAATCCATAGTTGGGAATCCCACTAAAGTCGGGTAGCAGGACACTTCGGCATAGAAAATGCAGTGGCAGTGCTGAAACAACATTTTTACTGGCCAAAACTTCAACAATATGTCAACAAGTATATTAGGTCCTGCATTGTATGCGCTATTTCCAAATCGGCCACTAAGAAATAAGGAATGTACACCCCTCTACCTACTCCTGATAGTCCCTGGGAATCAATCTCAATGGACAACATGTCGGGCCTTCCATCCACAATGTGGGGAAATGACTGTGTTTTTGTGGTTTTTGATTGATTTTCCAAGATGGCGATTTTGGCCGCCTGTAAGAAGAGAAACACAGTCGAGGACACTACCAATACTTTCTTTAAACGAGTGTGGGTACATTTTGGGATGCCACAAATCATTATCTCATATCGAGACCGTTGGTTTCTCAACATATTCTGGTCGAGCCTTTGGTCACTGTCGGACACCAAGCTCACCAAATAAACTTCCTTCCACCCCCAGATGGATGGAAAAATTGAGGTCGCCAACTAGATGATCATGCATATCCTATGCATGTACAATTCCAAGTAGCCCTATACATGGGATGAGATTATTCCCTATGTTCAACACAACTACAATAGAGTCATACATAGCTCAAACAACCACATCCCCTTTCAGGTGGGGTTGGGATTTCAACCATTGGGTCCCATAGATGTTGCATTTCCACTTGCAGCCACCCAAGAAGACTCATCCCATGCTCAAACGGAAGATGACAAAGCCACTTGGTTCATTGAGTGGATCCAACACATCCTTGAACATGTTCAGGGTATTTTACATAATTCCAATGCCAAGTACAAGAAACTCCATGATCAACACCAAGTTCCACACAAGTTTCAGGTTGGAGACAAAGTTTGGTTTCACTTGTAGAAAAAAAACCTTACAAGGCCCCATCGGAAACTTCATCCACTTCATTTTGGACCTTACACCATCACCAAGGTTGTGGGATACAATTCTTTTGACCTCAATATTACCCCCTTCCTTGGCTTGCACCCAATGTTCAATGTGGATCTCCTTCAGCCATATTTTCCATCATTATTGGACACCTTAGAGATAATATAACAATTGACACCAATAGAGCTCAACCCTGATTGCATAGAAGAGACATCCACTTATTATATCATGGACACAGAGGTCAAAGGCACTCGCTAGCAAAGGATCCGACTTTATTGAGTTGTCAAAGCAGAGAAGCTCCTGCACCAAGGCAAGTGGCTCACCTAGGGCCAAATTCAGCAGAAATTTCCTCATATGATGGGGGAACGCAATGTAATGGATACCATTTATTCCTAGGGGTGAGGATTGATCTAGCTGGATATCGGTGGCCACCAACCTATTCCAACTAGCTCATCTTGGAAGTTTTTCAGTTTGTCAGGTTTTTTCTAGTTTTGGATCCTGAACTTCCGAGATCGTTTTGAGGCCCTAAACATCATTCTTAGGGATTGCCACAGTCAAACTATATATGAATTTAGATTTTTATGGCATAATGAGTATTCCTCGGATATAAATTTCCAATGGGCTATTGTGCACCTAAAACGAAGATCGTATGCAAAATTTACAACCCCTAGAAGTTGATGTACTAACTTACCCCATCGAGGTCCACATGATTTTTGGCACTTCATCTCCTAGGGTTAGGTTTTTGGATGTCTAGGGTTTTGAAATTCATGTTTATTGTAAAAATGATTTCAAAGCCTCATTGTACTAGTCTTCTTGCGAATGAGTGCAACCGTCACATCTCTTCTTAGAGATAAGATACCACCATTCTAGTAAGATTTTTTTCAATCTGCATTTTAGAGTTTCAACATATTTATTTATTGAATAGAAACTAGTTTGACTATATCTCTATTATTGTTCCTTATGTCTCTGTGTTAATAATAATAATAATTTATGTTCATTTTGTTCTGTTCATAAAATCTGGATCAAAACAAAAGGATGTCCTTTCTTATTTTTCTTTTGAAATGATCTTAAGGTGAGAAGAAAATAAAATCCTAGGCTAACATATTTTTATTTTTCAAATAACAATGCAAAGAAAGAAATAGACCTAACTAGCAGAAAAAACTAGGTTTTCTTTTTCTTTTTCTTTCTACCAAAGAAAAACTAACAAAAGATGCTAAAAGAAATAAATTTTTTTAGTTTTATATTTGAAAAATCCAAGGAAAACATAAAAGAAAAGTCTCAAACTCAAATATAAACTCAACTTTCAAAGATGACCACAACAATGACTAGAAAACCGAGATCTTGAGAACAAGACTAGTCTTACAGTAATGCAATTGAAGGGATAAAAGGGAGACAAACATGAATCAATTTTGTTTTCGATTTAAATTTAATGCCTTACTAACCTCCTATAGGCCACACAAATTTTCAAGACCAAACTCCCAAAAAAATACCCCAAAACTAGTTTAAACAAGGCTCCAAAAACGTTGAAAAACAAGTAAAAAGGTCACTTTTTGGAGGTATCCGTTGGTCACCCCACTGTGAATCATGGATATAAGTTTATATACTTTGTTTTTATCACTTTAGGAAGCACAAATGAATTTTATCCATAGTTTTTCCTTCAACAAAGCACAAATATCAGTGATTTGGCCTTGTTCAACTCACGGATATGACCAAGACTTGCATGTTTTTTGACACTAAAATACTCGCTTCACGCCTATATAAGGGTCTCATATGTACGTGTTTTATGTGAAAGAAAAGAGAGTATGCAATTATAAAAACTTGGAAAAATGGTTATAAATACCAAAACTTAAAATGTAGTAGAGAGATGAAAAGTAAGCCAAAAACACTAGGAAACCAAGAGAAAGAACTTTTAAAATGATTTGAGAGTTTTCAGAGACTTAACAGAACAATTAAAGGAAAAATGAAACCTAGCAAGATCATATTGCACTAAAGAATCAAACCATACCCTCCCATAACTAAGAGAAAGGCTCAAAAATTAAGTTTCTTACACAAATCCATGACTGTGACCACTAGAACTCGCGAACATCTGTGGGTATTAGTTAGGAAAATCATGGATATACACAACTCCTAGAGGGAAAAAGCGTGGATTCACTAGTAAAAATTTAAAAAGAAAAATCCAATCAAGAAGGAGGCTTCCAGAAACTTAAAAAAGTTTCTAGATGGTAAATGCTTTGAAAGGAACGCCCCAGTATGGTTTCCAACTCCATTATGGGATTTTCCCCCTGTGACCTTATGTCATGTCACAACAAAGAAAGACCATATATAAAAGACAGAACCCTACCCTCACATACAACAATGCTATGAGAAAAAATAACTACTTTGAGGAGTGAAAGAGAGGGAGAGAGAGAGTGATGGAGAGAGTTCACACCTTCTATACTATGTCTGATGTCGATCCTAACTCTCCACCTTTGATGTTTCTCCTGATATTCATTAGTATCAAACTAAAAAACATGATTAAATATATGTTGCAACAAGATAGTTGTATATTCAAATCAAACATATAATGTGCAAATATTCGAGTATAGGAAGAACACTAACATATATCAACAGATTGAAATCAATTTACACACGTATGGATGAAATATAATTCTTTTATTGAAAATGGTAAAAGTGGGTAGTTACAACCTGACTCAAACCACTGACATTGCCTTGAATCCAACTACCCAAGTTCCTCCAATGGTCCTTCAAGCATCAACTCAACACAATGGCCCTTATTCGGATAACCCAAAAGGGATAGGACCAAACCTATTGGATTTTGTGATGTTCTCTTGGGCCAACTTTATTTATGGAAACCTCATGTTGTATATGAGTCTAGGCCTCTTAGTGTTATGATTACTTTGAAAATGAAATTGTACAAGATACTCGAGGTAGTCCCACCTAGTGCCATTTCCTTGATCTCTTCCAAGAAATGCAGGAAGGTCATCTCTTAGACCAGGAAGTTTTTCTTCTTCATGATTCTCCCTCAGAGTGAGAGAAATATTGCAACCACATCCAGGGTCTCCAAGACCAACCTCTCCACGTAGTAGAATTAAGTGGATAAGGTCGTGGAAGAATGTAAAGACATATTCTCCTCACTTACTGGGGTACCTCTGCACTTTTAGGTCAAGCATTCCATTGATATGACCCTCTATGCACCACTACCCAATGGGCCAGTCTATCACCACCCTCTGTTAGAAAATGAGGAGATCAAGCATTAGATTCAAGAACTTCTCCAAAATGGGCACATCTGACCCAACTCATCACCTTGTGGAAGCCCATCGTGCTTGTGTAGAAGAAATATGGGACCTGACCACTCTGCACTAATTACCGGGCCCTAAATAAAATCACAATCAGGAACTGGTACCCAATTCCCCAAATCAATGATCTCCTTGATCAGCTCAAGGGGGAAAAATTATTCAGTAAGATTGATCTGAAGTCTGGCTACCATCAGGTCCCAATAGAGAAGATAGATCTATGGAATACTGCCTCCAAGTCAAAAGAATGTATTTTTGAATGGATGGTCATGGCCTTTGGTTTGACAAATGTCCCAAAAACTTTCATAAGGATGATGGAAGGCCTTTCACCAATTATTTTGTAGTGTTTTATCTATATTACATCCTCATCTACAACAAGACTTGGAAGGAACACTTGTAGCATATTCAACAGGTGTTTCACACTCTGCGGTAGCACAAGCTATATGCAAACTTGGAAAAATGGTTCTTCAACATGGATGTGGTCTGATACTTTGGATACATTTTTTATGAGCATGGTGTTCATGTGGATCCATCCAAGATCCAGGTCATTCATGACTGGCCAATACCAACCACTCTCACTAAGCTTCAAAGCTTCCTAATCCTTGATAATTTCTATCGCGGTTTCATTTTGGGATTCTCCCATAGTGCATGGGCCATCAACCAAGTAACTAGGGGTGGTGGTCACGAAAATTGTGTTTGGGGCCTATCCCAAAAACAAGTGTTCGATGATTTGAAGAAATGCTTGTGATCATCCCCAGTGATTTCATTACCTGATCTAAAACACCCCTTTGAGATCGAGACAAATGCTTCAGACTATGTTGTGGGAACAATTCTCACTCAACACGACCACCCTGTGGCCTATCATAGTGAGACACTATCATATTTCATTCATAAGTACACTACATATGACAAGTAAATGTACTCCATTGTATAAGCCTACCCTCAATGTAGGCATTACACTCTTGGGAAGGAGACAATCATCCACATTGATCATAATCCGCTACATTTCATGTAGACACAAGGAAAATTGTAGAATGACCGCCATTGGAATTGGTCCACATATTTGCAACAGTTCCACCTCAACATAAATTATAAGACAGGAAGTACCAAGCATGTCATTGATTGCCTTAGCTGACCTCCAGTCATGGCACTCACCATGATTCTAGAATCTTGCAACCACGAACCTCCATATGGTCCCACCTCTATTATAAATATCCTAACTTTACCACCACCTACCAGATGTTGGGTTCAAACACAACTGTCACTAATTTTCATCTTCAAGAAAGGATGTTGTGCCATCTAGGACATCTCTTCGTTCCATAAACAAACTGAGAGAAGCTAATTTGGGAAGCCCACTACAATCATGTGGAAGGACACTTTGGCGTAGAAAATATAGTGGCATTGTTGCAACAACATTTCTACTGGCCGAAACTTCGACAGGATGTCAACAAGTATATTAGGTCTTGCACTTCCTGTGCTATTTCCAAACTGGCCACTAAGAAAACGTCATGTACACCCCTCTTACTACTCTTAACAAGCCCTGGGAATCCTTATCAATGGACAACATGTCAGGCCTTCCATCCACCAAGCAGAGAAATGAATATGTTTTTGTGTTTTTTGATCCCTTTTCCAAGATGGCGATTTTGATCACCTGTAAGAAGAGCATCAAAATAGAGGCCACTGCCAAGATATTATTTGAATGAGTGAGGGTATGTTTTGGGATACCACAAACTATTATCTTAGATTGGGACAACCAGTTCCTCAACACATTCTAGTCGAGCCTCTGGTCACTACTAGACACCAAGCTCACCAAATCAACTACCTTCTAGCCCTAGACGAATGGCCAAACCAAGGTCATCAATCGAATGATCATGCATATCTTGTGCATATACAATTCCAAGAACCCACACACATGGGATGAGAGTCTTCCCTATGTTAAAAACAACTATAATAGAGCCATACATATCTCAAACATCACAAACCCTTTCAGGTGGGGTTGGGATTCAAACATTAGGTCCCATGGATGTGGAACTACCCCTTGAAGCCACCTAGAAAGAGTCATCCCATGCTCAAATTGAAGCTGACAAAGCCACCCAGTTCATTAGGCAGATCCAACACATTCACCAACAAGTTCATGATATTTTACTGAAGTCCAATGCCAAGTACAAGTAGTGCCATGATGAACACTGGGTGCCACATAAGTTTCAGGTGGGAGACAAAGTTTGGTTGCACTTGCAGACACAACGCCTTATAGGGCCCCATCACAATATTTGTCCACTCCATTATGGACCTTACACCACACCAAGGTTGTGGGCGAAAATTCTTTTGAGCACAACATTTCCCCCTTTCTTGGCTTGCACCCAATGTTCAATGTGGATCTCCTTCGGCCATATTATCCACCATTATTGCACACCTCAATGATAGCAGAACAATTGACACCAATAAAGATCAACCCTAACTGCATGGAAGAGGAATCTACTGATCATATCGTGGACACACATGTCAAGGGAACTCGCTAGCAGAGGATCCAACTTTATCGGGTTGTCAAAGCAGGGCAACTCCTGCACCAAGGCAAGTGGCTCACCCAGGGCCAAATTTAGTAGAAATTTCCTCATCTGATAGGGGAACTCAATGAAATGGATACCATTTCTTCCTAAGGGGTGAGTATTGATTCAGGTGGATATCGATGGCCACCCACCTATTCCAACAAGCTCATCTTGGAAGTTTTTTCCTAGTTTTCAAGTCCTGAATTTCTGGGGCCATTTTGAGGCCCCAACCAACATTTTTAGGGCTTTCCACAATGAAACTATAGATGAAGTTAGATTTTGAAGACATAATGTGTAGTCCTCAGGTAGACCTATCCAAAAAGATATTGTGCCCCTAAAACGAAGATCGTATGTAAAAGTAATGACCCCATGAAGTTGATGTAATAACTTACCCCAATGGGCCCACATGACATTTGGCACTTCATCTCCCAGAGTTAGGTTTTTGGATGTCTAGGGTTTTTTCATTCATGTTTATTGTAAAACAAATTTTAGAGCCTCATTGTACTAATATTCTTGATAATGGGCGCAATCGTCATATCTCTTCTCAGAGATAAGCCCCCACCATTCTAGCAAGCTTGTTTTCAGTCTACATTTTATATTTTCAACATATTTCTTTATTGAATAGATGTCAGTTTTACTGTATCTCTGTCATTGTTCCTTGTGTCTTTGTGCTAATAATAATAATAATGTGTGTTCATTTTGTTTTTCTCATAAAATATGGATAAAAAAAAAGGAAGTTATTTCTTATTTTTCTTTTGAAATTCTTTTAAGGTGAGAAGAAAAGAAAATCCTAGGATAATATCTTTTTCTTTTTCAAATAACAATGCAAAGAAAGAAAGAGACCTAACTAGCAGAAAAACCAGGTTTTGTTTTTCTTTCTAACAAAGAAAAACTAACAAAATATGCTAAAAGAATTTTTTTTCTTAGTTTTATATTTGAAAAATCCAAGGAAAATAGAAAATAAAAGTCTCGAACTCAAATATAAACTCAACTTTCAAAGATGACCAAAACAATGACCAGAATACTGAGATCTTGAGAACAAGACTATTCTTATAGTCATGCAATCAAAGGGATAAAAAGGAGACAAACATGGATCAATTTTTTTTTATATTCAAATTTAAGGCCTCAAAAAATTTCAGGACCAAAATCCCCCCCAAAAATACCTCAAAACTAGTTGAAAGAGGCCTCCAAAAAGGCTAAAAAACAAGAAAAAAAATCACTTTTTGAAGGTAGATGTGGGTCACCCCACTGTGTAACATGGATACAATTTTATATACGTAGTTTGTATCACTGTAGGAAGTGAAAATGAAGTTTATCTACAATTTTTCCTTCCACAAAACACAAATATCCATGATTTTTCCTTGTACAACTCACAAATATGACCAACACTTATGTGTTTTTTGACACTAAAATCCGCACTTCACCCCTATATAAGGGTTGCGTATGTACGTAGTTTATGTGAAATAAAATAGAGGATACAATTAGAAAAACTTGGAAAAATGGGTATGAAGCCCCAAACTCAAAATTTAGTAGAGAGACGAAAAGTAATCCAAAAACACTAGGAAACGAAGAGTAAGAACCTTTATAATGATTTGAGAGTTTTCAAAGTCTTAACACTACAATTAAAGGAAAAAAAAAAACTAGCAGGTTCATATTGCACTAAATAACCAAACCAAACCCTCCCAAAACTATGAGAGAGACTCAAAAATCAAGTTTCTTACACAAATTTGTGCGTGTGTCCACTAGGATTCATAGACATATGTGGGTCATAAAAGTAAAATCATGGATATACATGACTCCTAAAGGGACAAAGCGTGGATGCACTAGTAAAAATTGAAAAAGAAAAATCCAATCAAGGAGGCTTCCAAAAACGTAAACAAAGTTTCTAGATGGTAAATTCTTTGAAAGGAAATCCCAGAAAAAAAAAAAGTTATAGAAATCAAAGACAACACAAGACACCCTAATACTGACCCAAACTAGGAGAAGAGATCCCTAGTATGGTCACAAACTCTTCTATGGTATTTTTCCCTCGTGACCTTATGTCATGTCATAACAAAGCAAGACCATATATAATAGAAATAACCCTACCCTCACATACAACAATGCTATGAGAAAAAATAACTACTTTGAGGAGAGAAAGAGAGAGAGAGAGAAGGAGAGGCCTAACACCTTGTATCCCATGTCTGATGTCGAACCTCACTCTCCACCTTTGATGTTGCTCACGATATCCATTGGTATCAAACTAAAAAACAAGACCAAGTCTATGTTGCAACAAGATAGTTGTAGATTCAAATCATACATATAATGTGAAAATATTTGATTATATCAAGAAGACTAACATATATCAAAATATTGAAATCAATTTACACATTTATCAAAGAAATATAACTCTTTTATTGAAAATGGTAAAAGTGGGTTGTTACAACTTGACTCAAACAACTAGCACTACCTTGAAGCCAACCTCACAAGTTCCTCCAATGGTCCTTCAAGAATCAACTCAACACAATGGCCCTTCTTTAGATGACCCAAAATGGATAGGAACACACGCTATGGTCATATAAGGGAGAAAAAGAAGCATTGGAAAGCAATTTCTAGAATAAGGGGATGCTACTCAGAGGATGAAGGGAGATAGGGAAGATTGCAGTTTCAACAACAAAACTTTGTGCCTTGGTTTTCATTCTCATATATTCCCTCAAAGATTCCTTTATACCTCCTGAAGGGGCTGAGGTAATTGAATTTCGTTTATAGTTTTAGGGGAGTTTGGGAATGCGCCTAACCAAAAAACCCGCTTGAAAATGTGAAATTATTTTATTTTTCACATTTTTTTATAGCATGCAGGTTGCACACTAGAAAAACATAGAAATCCATGGGTTTCACACTAATGACCCACAGATGGAAATACAATAGTTTTTTAAGATGAATCGGATGCAGGAGGATGGGATTTATATTTGCAATATAGGGATAAGGATTAAGCCAACTCACAAATGCAGGTGATGTGGAAAATTGTGGTATAATAGAAGGCTATGTAATATTTTGTCAAGTATTGTCATTGTATTGGAGGTCTGCTTAATTGGAAATTTCCGCTTCGAAGAGGCCCATCAACATTGAGATGCCTTTATGGTGTTTCTTCCTTATCCTTCTCTTCATAAGTTTGTGGCTCATTCTCTTGTATTTATTCAATATATTCTTCATCTTGTGATTTACCATCTTCTTCATCATCACTAGTTCTTCTCCATTCATCAATTTTTTATTCATCTTAAGATTTAATTTTTCTCAATTTTAGATCATCTATTTTTACATTTTCACTTTCCACTATTTTGTGAAATATTATATTATATCACTTGTATGCATTTTTGTTAGGTGATTATCCCAGAAATATACCTTCATCTAATCTAGAGTTAAATTTCCCTAGATTATCTTCATCCCTCTTGATGTAACAGTTACTTCCAAAACACAATTCATACAGTGTTTTTTCATGTTTAGCTCTAAGTTGTGGTCGGTTAAGTATGTGGATTGTTGTATATATTACATCTCTTCAAAATTTGTTTAGAATCTTTACTTCATTCAACATAGTTCTTGCAACCTCTTGAACAATTTTTTTTTACTCTCATCAACTCCATTCTATTGAGGAGTTCTTGGAGCTGAGAATTGTCTCTTGATTCCATGATCTTCACAAAACTTATTGAATCATTTAGAGGTAAATTACCCTCCATTATCCAATCTTAAACATTTGATTTTGAGATCTATTTCATTCTCTACATAAGTCTTGAATTCTTTAAAATTTTCAAATGCCTCAGATTTTTCTTTGAGAAAATATACCTAGGTCATCCTCGTGTAGTCACCAATGATCAATATGAAGTAGTGTTCCCCTTGAATGATTTTAGTCCTAGAGGGCCCATAGAGAACAATATACACAATCTCTAATGTTTTTGATGTAGAATTCTCTTTTTTCTTAAATCTGAATCTTTTTTGCTTCCCTAATTGACAGTGTTTGCAAATAGGACCCGAGGGATTGATGACTTTTGACATGTATTTTACATCTCCCTTTTTAATATGTCTGATCAGGTTATCAAAGCTCAAGTGTCACATCCTTCTGTGCCATAACCAACTTTCATGTACTTGACTCATATGGCACTCTTCTTCTTCTTCTTCAATATCTAAGATATACACATTGCTTGAGGTTCTTGGAGAAATACAAACTAATTTTCCCAATCGTTCTTCTCTTATTTTGTTAAGAACCAAATATTAATATAGCATAGAAAAACCTTAGAATAAGTACTCAATGCCTTGAAAAAGAGAGAAATTCAAATACTAAGCCTCTTTGAGGGGGGAACCTCCTTATACACCACATAAATGTTCAAATACAAGATGATCCCAAATGAAGATGTCTCCTTGGTATATATAGGAGACTAAGAGGTACAATGACAACTAATGGACCCAAACCGACATAAATAAAATAACATTACTAATGTAATATGCCCCAATTAAGGGGTAATGTGCCACTATTTAGGGCTTAGCATGCCCCTCCCCTTGACAAAAGTGTTTTCCGCAATGCTTGAGTAACTTTGGATGCTTCTGTATAAAAGACTTGTATTCCCAAGTAGAATCTTTAGCCAATAGTTTCCTCCATTTAATGAGATACTCTGAAATGGATCTATTCCTCAAATGGAGAATTCTTGTGTTAGTGATGGCTTCAGGCTCCAATATGTTTTTTCCTTACTCGTTAAGTTCTGGCAATATAGTTTGAATTGGGATCTTGTCACCTATAACTTTCTTTAAGCATGAAACATGGAAAACTGTGTGTACTCGTGAAGATGCAGGAAACTCCAATTTGTATGCTATAATAC